>VDFB02270651.1:342091422-342183806 GCA_007258455.2 Sequoia sempervirens | reverse complement strand
AGATTCGACGGAAGAGCAGAGAACTCATGCAGATGCATATGCAGATTGTAGCCATTGGTGTGTATCAGGGCTCCCTGATATTTGGAATGAGTTGCTCTATTCCTTGCTACAAAGATTGTAGCTTTTACACCAAGGTTCCATGTCGGGGGCCTGTATTTTTGTAAATTTCTATTTTTATCAAATAGAGTTATATTATTTTTAAAATAATATAATTTATAATGTAAAATAGAATCAAAGCTTAAAGCTGAGACAAAAATACCGGCAATCCTAAATAAAAAATAAATCACTGAAGAACATTTTTTTTAATTATATAGTCTTTTGATTGGATTTCCTTATATTTAATATTATAATTTTATTTTATGAAGTCGAGCACAATTCAATAATGACATTTTATCTAGCGTATGTTGGAATATTACATCATTAGATAGGCATTTAGATTAGATAGGCATTTAGATTAGTGTAGATTAAATAATTATGAATAAATTGACATGTGAATGTTAATTTATAAATAGTTGTTAGATAATAGTTGGTAAATAAATTAGTAGTTAATTTCTTGGGAGTTATTCCTATAAGTAACATTTGATAGTTGATACCGCAAATGTAAGGCTTTATAAGCCAAAGTCAAAACAATGTAATGCAAAATCATCGTGATGAATTCAATAATATATAGTTTTACCTTTTAATGTCCAGTGATGGTTTAATCTATGTATGTCTTCATCATTTTAATATGGTATCAGAACAAAAATGATGATGGACTATGAGGATAATGCCATGCCTCTATAGATGGAATGAAGAAGCATTTATTTTGATTGCAGCTATTAAAGCACTCTGATTTTGTGCTTTACAAAGTCGTCCATACTCCATGAATAGCGCTCTGTATACCAATGTAAAGCAGTCTTATTAAAATTGTGATAACTTTTTCAATTCTCAACGAAATTTAAAAACTCAAACTATTCTGGAAAGTTGGTGAAGAGGAGAATAAAACTCAGAAATGGTTTGAAAGCATTCTCAATATTTAATGAGCAGTTTTAAGTAGAATATTGACATGATGTTTGTTAGGCGTGAAAGATAAGTGTTTTATTTCATAAATTTTAATTTTTCAAAAGTAAGAAGATCAAGGGTTTAGATAAACAAATTTGTTGCAATTACTTGTTGGATCTAGCATTGGAGGTTTATTGTGTAGGTAAATATTGCCAAAAAAAAGATTAGTGCTTCAAATCTAATTTATAAGTTGACTATTCTATCACTTGGATTAAGAATAATAGCATAGAATAGTTGATTTGGAGAGCTTTTAAAATTTGGAAGATCATGTTTCAAGTCTCATATTGTTATTTCTTCTAAAGTATTTTAGACATCACGCATAAATTTGTTGATAATGAATGTGTCAAGAGCATGTTTAGAGCCGATGGAGGCAAGGAAATTTAAGATTTTGATATAAGTTTGAAGGTTATTAGTTTAAATTCCACTAACTGTTTTCCAATTATATATATAGTTTTGAAATAAGGTTTATAATCTTTTTGGAACACATTGTATCCAACACTTTGAAATAAATATTTTATCATCTTGCCTTATGATTGTACTCTTGAGGCCATCTCCTGGCAAGAGTTTCAAATTTCTTAAAGACTCACATGTAATATTTGCTAGATAGAGCATAAAGATGACTTTATGGGAGGTTGGAGGTATTGGAGACAGGAGGTATTATATCACCTCGAGTTAGCTTCTCGCTCAAAGATGATACACTACATGAGATGCAACACTAGTTTCATCTTTCATCTTGAGTCCCTTCATAGAGCAATGGGGGGGCATGATAGATTTTTTTTTGTTTGCAGATAATTGAGTATGTCTCAATCTACAAATTTGGTGAGTGGTACCTATGGATAATCGAATTTGTCTCAATCCATAGTATTTCAAGCATGTACTTGTGGATAATTCAGTTAGTCTTGATCCACAAATATAGGTGTGTTACTATGGATAATTGAGTTAGTCTCGATTCATAGTTGGTTGGTGGTTTTGTTACTATGAATAATTGAGTGAGTCTCGATTCACAGATAGAACTAGTATTTTTCTTATGGATAATAGAGTTTGTCTCGATTCACAAGAGGAGTGGTGTATTTTTGGATAATGGAGTATGTCTCAATTCAAAGACCTATTTTATAGGTTTGACAATCAAGAGATCCGTTAATGTGTTCAGTTCAATGTTTCTTGGGTGAGCGAGGAGGATTGAAGTCTCCAGAAGGGTTGTGACAAACTCTTGCAATGTTCCACCCTTTGTTTGGAGTGATGTAATAAGGGGGGGAATGTTGGAATATTACATTATTAGATAGGAATATAGGTTAGTATATATTAAATAATAATAAATAAAGTGGCATATGAATGATAATTTATAAATAGTTATTCTGTAACATGCCCATTGTTCTACCAAATAATTTTACTTTTCTTTTAACCTCAAGTAAATAAAATTACAATGCCAACACTTAGCAATAAAAAATTTATTTTCATATATAAGAATAATATGCACATTTGAAATAATCATTCCAAACTTTCCCATTGCATTACAACAAATTATTTCAACTTTTCAAAGTATTGATTTCATATTACATAATTTTCATGATTGCATTTCCTCTTTCACAATATTCCATAGAAATGGATACATAAATACTTCCATGTAGCTTCAATGAGCTCACTGGCATTAGGTATATGAATGGTCTAGGTGCCCTCCATCAAATCTTGGCCGCCTACTAATGAGGAGAAGCATCACTCAAGCGCTTTTCTGCCAACCATGGACTAACTACGGTCCCTCGCACATCTACCAAACTGGTAAAAGGCCCTACCCTTCGACAAAGAGATTGGTTTGGTATCCTCATAATAAAATTAACCTTCCCTAAGCTTGGTGTTTTGTCCTACATACACTAGTAGAATCTGGAAAATAAATGACTAGGTGACTAAAAATTTTAGTCACAACAACTAAAAATGACTAAATTCTACTATTTTTTTACAACTCAGCTATAAATGAGTAAATAAATGACTAATTTGGTCTTGGACTAAAAATTTATTTAGTCATTAAAAATAAAAATGACTAAATAGTTAGTCACACAAATACAAATAAGACAAAATTTTAAAAAATATTTCAGGAAACATACGGTGGGAGTGTGTTGCACGCGCGCGATTCATTTTTTGTTTAGCCTAAGGTGTTTTGAGTTATAGCAGTAGTTCATCTAATTCATAGATAAAGATTGTTTGGAGATAAAAATGTTTGGTTTGATTAATTATTTGTTTGACAACTACACTAGTCTGGGTATTGCATATTGGGCGATAAAGATTGTTTGGAGGGACCTAGAGACTTCTGAAAAGGCAGGCATGGGAAAGGAATTTAGAGTTTATTGCAACAAATTTGATGTCGACAAGGCCCTCTGCAGCGAATTCGGATTTGGGGACACCCTCTGCAACGAATTCAGAGGTAATTCAAAACCCTCATTACATTAAACACAAAATCTATAGCTTTTTGATTGGAAACTTATAGTAGTTACAATCTTCTGCTCTTAATAATGCTCTTTTACAATCTTGCCACTATTCTACTTCATAATGTGTTTGAGCTAAATATAATAAAATTTGGGTGTTAGTGCCAAAATAGAATTTCCTCAAACAATTTTGATACATTTCACTACAAGCACAAACTGCCCTTGTGCAAAGTACACATGTGCTAGATTTACCCATGCACATTAGGCATCTAAACAAAGATGTTTCATGCTGCAACTTCTTGTACCTGTGTAAATATTTCCTTTGCAATATCAAATTGACCCTTTTCAGCTAGCACAATGGCTGCCCCATTTGCAGCATAAACATTTCCTGGTCTCTGTGCCAACACTTTACAATACAATTCTCTAGCCTTCTCAAGATGTTGTGCCTCCACCTTTGGATCCCTCCTCTCATTGTGAAAAGTTGCAAAATAATTCCAATTTCCATGTGAAATGCCAACATAAGAATTATTTGCATCTGATTCACTTTGTGCAGCTTTAATTGTTTCTTTTTCTTTAAGCCAGTCATCTGTTTTCAGTTCCATTTTTCCAAGCATAGATAAAGCATTTGATGAGTTTTTATCCACCTTAAGTGCATCCCCAATCAATTATAGGCATAGTTGGATCTCATTCTGATCCTGAGCCATGGCTACAAGACGCAGATATACATCCACATAATCAGGAAACTTGAACAATATTAGCCTATATTTAAAAGATTTGTTTTTTCAGTATCATGTACTTGTTCAAACAACCTAGCAAGATTAAATAGTGTTGTGACTTTACCCCATGGTAACTCAAGTGAAACACCACCTTCTTCTAGTCGATGGAAGAATTTCATATCCTTAAAGAGCACAGGAAAAACTACATAATTGGCACTGGGGCTTTTATTTATGAATTCAACCCAAATGCCATTTCCTAATGCCTCCATAAAATTTTGTTGAGCCAACTCTAGTTCATCATGCTCAAAATGAAGAACCCCAATGTTTTTTAACAATTGAATGGGTACTTCTTCTCTACTCTTCTTCATAAGAGACTTTGTTCTCTTAAGAGAATCTAAGGCTACACTGGGGTCTTGACGATATTAATAACTCACCCATCTTGATAAATGAATGGGCATCACATGGATCTATGCGAGTTGGCTTTCTTAAAATTTCCAAATCCTTCTCTGCCTACCCTTGATGAGCATATATATGGCCTACAACTTTTAAGCTCTCACAATTCTCAGGGTGGACCTCCAAAACCTTTTCAAAATTTGAGAGAGAACTATTAAGATCTCCCAGCTTCAATTGAACCTGTCCACAAAATCTTGTGGCCTCTAGCTTTCCTTGATTGATGCCATGTAGTAGCAGCCAGTGGTGTCATAATCACCTTTACTATGATAAGATTGTGCAAGATTATAATATGAATGAGATTTCATGAGAGGGTGGTTAGTTGAAACAAGAGCTATCTCAGTCAACTGTTCCACAAGAAAATGTTTCCCTATAGTGAAGAAAAAATGGTTTGCTAAATGATTCAATGCCATTGCACAATACGGGTATAATTCAAAGGCTCTATGCATCTTTTCCATTCCTTCATGAACGCTACCTTTTTCACTAACTATGAGAATCCTACAAGTAAAAAATTCACAAAACTAACCACAAAGATTTATGTAGAGGTAGAACATTATTTCCTAATGCCTCCATAATTTTTTTTTGAGCCAACTCTAGTTCATCACGCTCAAATTGAAAAGTGTGAGAGATGAAGAGGCAACACACATAGATGAAGTGGCACCAAACATAGATGAAGTGGCACTAAACATAGATGAAGAGGCAACAATGTTAGACAAATGGTTTGAAGTTGATAGAATGTTGAATGAGGGTCTAAACAATGATTGGGCCAAATTGATGAAGGATGCTTTAAAGCCTATGTATGCTAATTACAAGTTAAGTCATTTGACAACAATCCTTCAAATTCTTAACTTGCAAGTGGTGTTTGGTTGGACAAATGAGAGTGTAGATCAGTTATTAGCATTATTAAGTTCGTTGTTACCAACTGACTCCACATTGCCAACAAAATGAATTCAATGTAAAAATAAAATCACTAAGCTAGGCTTAGGGTATGAAAACATCCACACATGTGTGAATGGTTGTGTATTATTTTGCAAGAATCTTGCAAGTGAGTGAATGTCTGAAATGTCATGAAGAGAGGTATAGACAAGGGTTGAAATCAATTGTGGTTCCTAGAAAGTTTCTTCGTCACTTTCCGGTAATCCCATGATTACTCTAAATGTATAGGTGCAAAGACATTGTTGAACTTATGCAACGGCATGCCCAAAATAAGAGCACTGATGGAAAACAACATGTGCTTGATTCTAAGATGTGGATGGAATTTGATAATAGATGGCCTGATTTTTCTCAAGATCCTCGTAATATAAGGTTGGGTTTAGCTCTAGATGGGGTGAACCAATTCTCATATCAAAGTACTAAATGGTTAACTTGGCCAGTATTTTTAATAAATTATAACTTGCCTCCATGGTTATCAACTAAACCATTTTTCTTAATGCTATCATTGATTATACCATGAAAGAAAAGTGTGACTTCAGATACAATTGATGCTTATCTAGAGCCATTATATGATGAGATAATGGAATTATGGAAAGGAATTGAAGCAATTCAATCTTTAAGGGATGGTCATTCAATCAAATTCACTTTAAGAGCTTCCTTATTGTTTACGATTCATGATCTTCCTACATATGGCACATTGTTTCGTCTCAGTGTTCATGGATACCATGGATGTCCTGCTTGCAACTTTAAGGATTTTGTGAGGAACTCGAGAAGTTTGTGTAAGTGTATTTATTGTGGACATTGTGCTTACCTTAAAATGGATCATCCATATCATCATCAAAAAACACAATTCAATGGTCAAGAATAGAATCGTGAAGCACCATTGCTTATAACAGGTGATTACATTGTTGAGAATGGACAAAAAAGAATGTCATTTATTGCAAATGATGAGATTTTTGGTAGTAGATATGATCCATGTAATGAAAGTGGTGTAAAAATGTTGTGCATATTCTATAAGTTTCCATACTTTAAGGATATAGCCATTAGGCATACTATTGACTTTATGCATACTGAGAAAAGTATAGCCTATGCTATTATAGAAACTCTTTTTGGTGCTTTTGATACTATTCCATCACATGAAGACTTTTGAAAACTAAATATTCGTCGAAATGTTTGGGTTGAAAAATGTGATGATGAAAAATATAGAAAACCTAGTGCTCCTTATGTCTGGACAAAGGAACGATGTGCACAATTCTTACAGTTGATGTCTTAGACTCACTTTCCCACTAGATATGTAAGTAGTAGTATTAGAAGCCAAACTGACATTAATGGCTTAAGAGGCCTCAAGACTTATGACTATCATGTCATAATGGAGAATATTTTACCTATTGTGGTAAATATATTAAGTTTGGAAAACGGGCCAAGATTGGAAGTTATAAGGTTGGGCCTAATATTAAAGAGAATGAGTTTACATGTATTAGATCCTTTGAACTTTGATAGTTTGAGGGAGGAGGTTGTTGAAGTCCTTTGTCTATTAGAATAGGAATTTCCACCAACAATCTTTAACATTTCTATGCATCTTTTGATACATCTACAATATGAAATAAAGCATTGTGGCCCGATAAGAACAAGATGGATGTATCCTATAGAATGATTATGAAGGTTTTGAAAAAAAATGTTCGTACTAGGGAAAAACTAGAAGGCAGCATGTCTAAGGGATATTCAATGCAAGAGGCCATGGGATTTGCACAAAATATATGAATGATTTTAAAAATGTCAATCGACATGTATGGGATGATGGCGAAGAAGAGACAGTTGCAGGTGAAGTATTAGAAGGAAATGGATGTCGCTTCAAGCTATCACATCAAGAAAGAAGTGTGATACATTCCTATATTCTTCAAAACACATCTTCATTCGATAAGTGGCATAGGTAAAAAAAATTACACAATAATTTATTTACTCAATTGCATTTACACATTTATATTATTAATCTTACTATTTGTACATTAATATTCTATGTAGAAAATATGAAGAAGACAATCAACCTTGGATGCGACATCGACCTCAAAAGCGTAGATGTCATGCTGATTTGATTGGAGGTGATTCTTTTCCAAAATTTGAAGAATGGATTGCTAATGCAGTCAGTGATGCAAAAGAAGATGGTCAAGATATAATAACAGAGGAAAGTGAGCTTTCACAATCTCCACATTTATGGGCTATGCATTTTAGTGGAATGTGGGCCATGGTAGTCATTTAAGAGTGGAAGAAAAAGACAAAGGAAAGACAAATTGTGATTGTGTTGTTAGTGCTGAATTTCTTCATGAAACTAAGAAGAAATTTTATGTTGGATTCATCCAAGAAATTATTCAAGTGGACTATGGTGAAAATAGTCCTATATTATTAAAATGTAAGTGGATTCGACCATCCACAGTACAATTTGATGAGTATGGATTTGTACATGCAAATACAAGACAATTTTTATAAGAGATGGATGAGCCATATGTTTCCCCTCTTCAAATTAACCAATCATTTCTAATTGATGATGTAAGAAGCCCAAGATGGTCATATGCCATTCAAACAGAGTCTCGTTCAAAACAAAAAATCATGGAAGTTGTTGATATAATGCTTGATGGGCAATATGTTAATTTACAAGAAACATTTTAAGAAGTGGATGAGGATGATTGTGGAGTGTTTGAAGAAGACATTTTGATTACCAATGAAGAGATTTGGAGAGAGAATGCATTACATGTTACAGATGAGGATGAGGAAGAAAATCAAGTAGATGTAGACATGAGTGATCAAGATTTTGATCTTATTGGAAATGTAGATGATTATGATGATGTTTTGTCACCTTAAGAGGTTAGATTGTCACCTAAACTTTTGTTATATGTATGGTGTAATTTATTATTGAATGTAATAAAGATCTGCGTATATGTATGCTTATTCACTGTTGTTTTACTGATATATTTTTGAATTCAATCATCATTATTCTGCTAGTACATTGTATACAAAACTTGAGATGTTCACTGCTAATTTGAAGTGCATTTAAAGTTAGGTTCAATCATTCTTCTTAGTTTTCTTACTTTGGTTGAAAATTTGAAATTAATTTTGTTTAGTTAGAATATAATTTCTTGTATTTCCTATATGTTTTCTTGATGCAAAAATATAATGAACATATGTGATTTAATAATACATATAGATATCTTAACATGAACTAAGCCTCCTCATTACAAACAAATAAATGATCTCTTAGGTCCGACTAACACTGAAAACTAAAACTGAGAGACTACAAAATTAGAAAAAAATTCAATCTTTTCAATAAAATGATATCTAAAATACTGCATTCATAATAAAATCCAATACCGCACTACCGCAACAGTCAATAGAGGTATACGCGAGATGGTAGGACATATAGGTCAATGTACAAATTCTTACCGCAATACCGTGGCAACCAAATATGAATAGCGCAGGGTGGCGGTGAGAACATGTTAACAACTAAAGTAAACTGTAGCCCCGCAAGGGGTAAATAATGACACTATGGTATGGTGGTGAACAATCACTCAACTACTAGAATTAACCCACTATCCTGCGGGAGTCCAAAGGGGTGTGCACGAGGTGGTGGTACTGCTAACCCTTCCATACCGCTACCCTGCAGCGGTCTTGATATGACAGAGTGGTATGACGGTGAACAATCACTCAATTGCTAGAATTAACTCATCATCCTGTGGGAGTCCAAAGGGGTGTGTACGGGGTGGCGGTACTACTAACGCTACCCTATAGTGGTCTTGAAATGACAGAGTGGTACTGCGGTACAAGCTATCAAAGCATTTAATGATTACACCATTTGATTTCCCAAGATCAAAGGCATGTATTCAAACTCGAAATATGGGAAAATTATGAAATATTTTGCATGAATTGACATTAATAGTGAGGTGACCAAGCTTAGTAGCAAATATTACTTGGGAATCGATGACATTTTGGAAATCAATCACATAGCTCAACATACTGAAGGCAAGGGAGTTCAAGTGAGAAGAATTTGTAGCTATTATTTCACTGGTAAGCTCACATAAACCCTCCATAGCAAGTGTATAAGAATTGAATTTCCTTCTACAAGTAGACACTTAAAGAAATCAAGTAGGAGTAAATTCTTCATCATGCCACCCAAAAGAAGTCAACTTGCGAGGAAAAAGGAAGAGTCCATAGTTTCTAAAAGAGAGAAGAGGTCCCTACAACAATCCATTTTAGATGTGTTACCTAATTCTATAAACAAATGATTCAAAAAGGTGTTTAAAGATACAACCCATGGATGTAGAGACCCAATTATCCCTATCCTAAGGTGGGCCCTGTTTTGGTACTTCTATGAAAAAAGGGATGACAAGATTCTAGTTTTGAACCCTTGGACCTTAGATTTAGCCAAATTGGTAGTCTCAAATGTCTTCGTAGATGTTGAGTTTATTAAAGTATTGGCACAATATTATCACCCGGCTACCAAGACTATAAGAATTCCAGATGGTTCGCCAGTAGTGGTGTTGAATAAAGAAGCAAGCATAGAGTGTTTTATGTTAAACAAGCAAGCTATCACTAAGATCAACTTGGAAAAAATTGAGGAGGATTATAGGAGATTGAGAAAAACCTACAGGAGTGATGAACTTCCTTTACACATGAAAAGGGGTGTAAACAATAGGAGGATACCTATCTCCCCCTCACAAATTGAGCCATTTGTCATAGAATACTTCCAAGTATATTTCAAAAGAACTTATTTTGCTTTGTTCCAAGTGCTTGGAATAGATGTTGAAGAGAGGATGCCAACCTATCTCATAATGATGGCAATGAAGGTACAAAATCTTGAAGTCAACATTGAGTATGACTTTGCTGCTGAAATTGAGAAAGGGCTACATGAGGGATTTTTTTAAGTAAGAGAGAACTTAGCTCCCATCACTTTCAAGAAATACTCTTTGTTGTGTCATTTAATATTGTACCAAAATAGAAACAGATGGACTAAAGGAATGTGTTTGGGAATGACTGATGATGAAGGGAATAGGTTGCATGTACAAAACTAGTGTTACATCTGGGATAGTAGATGTAAAAATAGTGATTATGTAATATTTCATGATGATTTCATAATAAAGGTCATGACCATTCTTGGTCATATTTCACCAATATTTCCTAATAAAATCATGCAATTATTAAGACCTTTAACATTGAAGCCAGAGCAAGGACACACTCACAATTTAAGTGATTGGTTCTTCTTAGCAGACCAAACAGTAATAAGGGTCTATGGGTGTCCTCAAGCCCCACATGTTATACCTAAATTTGTTTCTATTCAAATTTCATTTTTAGAATTTATGTGGCAAATGTTATGGATGGAGCAGGATGTTATGAAAAGATAGAAAAAGGGGACATTCTTCCCTAACCTAACTGAATGTGAGGAGCTATCCGTAGGGTCTGACACTCTTGAAGAACTACAAAACTATTTGAAGATGAGGTATTCATTGAATTCAAGAGGAGAAAGGGTCTTTGATATTGAAGGACATATTAATTTTATAAAGCATACACTTCTCACTAGAGTCGGGATTACCCATGTAATGGATTATGAAGAAGATGTAATAAGAAATTGCTTTACACCTCATGAAATTTTTCAAAGGAAGAGGAAGTGGGAAATCATAAAGAGGCTTGAGGAGGAGAAGAAGAAAAGGGACATTGGATTCCAAGGATTCTATGTTGAAGAAGGGAATCCTATCAAAAGGATGAACTTAATAATTGACAACTTTGAAAGATTATATGTTGAACCAGAAAATAAACCTAAGGGTCAGTCTTTCAAACCCTCCAAGATTCCCATCAAACCAATTGGTATTTTCATCACAGAGCCCCTACTAGACACTGCCACAATACAATCAGAAGCATCCCCTAAGCAACCAAATCCTAAAAGGCAGAAGACACATGGAGTGGCCCCCTTAGTGGCATATGAAATAAGTGAAGGAGTAGGGGATACTGAAGAGGTAGCCGATGTAATTTTGAATTTTAAAGATGATGAAGTTGATCAGCCACCACCTAAGCTTGCAACTAATGCTCACAAACTAGAAGAAAGAGTGGATGTACATGGGCATAATGATCAAGAAGTGCATGATGATGAAAGGGTGATTGTTGCCCTTAGATTTATTGAAGATGATGAATTTATTCAAACTCCCAAGTTTAAGGATTTTTGGTTTAAGATGAAAATGAAAGAATTTGAGGGGAGACTCCAAATTAATAAGATGGACACTGGGGAGTCACAACATGACCAAATTGTTGTCCAGACTTTTGAAGAACTTAGGATTAATGAAATTATTGTTAGCCCCCAAGAAGCAAGAAAATTGGTCTTAGAAAGCAATATACTAATTATTCCTGGGATGGAGTTAAAAAATATATTCTTACTAGATCAAGTAAGAAGCCAAGAAGATCCCATGTTGGTTTCTGAATTCAATTCAGATGAGGGAATGAGTGGCACAGGTTACAATCCAAGAATTGAAACCCTAGCCTTTTGGACAAAGCAAAAAAAATAGAAAAACCAAGATTGCTTGATGTTGTAAAAGAAATGAGAGGGATTTCCATGGTAAAGACACTTCAAGCTACATCAACATTGGAGGCAACTACTATGACAATGCACTCAACAATGTTTACTAGGGATGTGTTTAAAGGTATGGAGCTTAGATTGGAAAAATATGAGAAAGCACAAACTAATATGAATGATGAAGTGAATAGGTTATTCATAGAAAATGTGAAATTGAAAGTGTAGTGCCTCTCGTGTTACTGTTACTTTTATGATACTGTTTGGATACTGTTATTGTTGATGCATACTTGAGGCTATGTTGGTGACTGTTTCACCACGTTGTTTGGTTGGTTGACAGTTCTGCTTATTGGTCTTGTTTGTCTATGACATTGCTACTATTGCTTATGATATGTGGACATAAGTGTTTGATGTTATGCTTATGCAGTTGTTTACTTATTGTTTGATGATGATGTTGTTTAGAACATGGTTATTGTTGAGGTTCGGGTGAGAGAGACGGTGTTGCATTGCTCATCTGTGAGCACCCTGCTACACTGCAATTCTCTCTCATGGTGTGTTTGACATTGAATATATGTATATATATGTTGTTTCGAAACTTCGTTTTATGCAGGACTACAGGTACCGGGCACCAACTCCACATGCACTGTCAAGTCTGAGCGTGCCCAAACATACCCAATGGATATGATGTGGTTTAGGAAGTTGACAAGAAAGCATCCCCGTCTGTGTCCATCATCTCGTCATTGTTTGACGATTTTGTCCGTCAGTATCCTATTTTGTTATGGTATCGTTTTGTTTCATGTTGTTTGTTTTAAGTGTTAATTTTAATGTGTTAATTGTTTGATTTCGATACGTTATCGTTATTGTTAACTAGTTAATTTAATTGAATGATGGTTATTATTATTGTTGAAATTAATTTAATTAAGCATTAAATTTAATTATTAATGTGAGTTGTGAAAAAACGTCAAGGATTTAATTAAATATTAAATTAGTTTGCAAATTTTAAATGTTTGTAGATTTAAATAAATATTATTTTAATTATCGATATTAAATACTTTAAATAGAATAATATCTTAATTACAATATTGCTAAAATTTTAAATTAGCAATTATATAATATTGCTTATTTAATTATGGATTTATTCAAAAAATAAATAAATATTTTGTTAATTATTAGTGAAAGGGGGTAAATTTTAAAAAATATATATATATATTTAAAAGACTTCTCGTGAACGGTTGATTTAATTTAAATAAAGTGACATTATTCTACCCAATAAAATATTAAAACATGGATGAAAGTTATTACGGGGATGGAAAGAATTAATAAATTTAAGCTTAGTGGAGTTAGGTGGAGGATTTTTCTAAACGCAAAGATTTTCCTCCAAGTGGAAACCTAGGTGAAAAGAAAATTTTCGGGTGGAAAAATAAATTTTGTGTATTGGCCATCTGTCCTTAATTTCTCGGAAATAAGTAGAGACTATTCCCTATTTTATTTTGGGGAATTCGGTGAAAACAGGGGAGGGGAAATGAAAACAAAAAATATATTTTTACTGAGTTTTGGGTGCTCGGGTAAAAAGTAAGAAAAAACTTGGCAGCCGGGAGGGCTCTGTAAAAAAAAATGAGAATTTGAGGAAATTGCGGAAGAAAAGGTAGTTTTAATACTTAATCTTCGGTTGCAAATTACTTGTTAAAATTTACTGAGAAATTTTGTTGAGTTTCTTCATTTCCCAGCCGCACCCCTCCAAACTACAACATTGCTATAAGATACCATATTACCAATGTTCTCCTTCTCAGTTCTATGAAAGTAAATTATCCCCTTCTTGGCAATCAAATGCTCAAGTTTCTCTTGTTTTCTTAATTTGTTTCTTAAAGAAAATTGCCATGCTATTATATCTCTGTTTTTCTAAACTTTTGATAATATTATATCAGCTTTGATGTTGGGCCGAAGTGTTTGTTTGTTGTACCTAGTATTCGAGCTTCTGAGTACACCATATTTGGTGAAACGTATGAGTAATATGTGATTCTTCTGGCTTGTAATTGAAGCTGCACATACAAATTGCAGTTGGAATATATAAAAGGTGGCTCCTTGAGCGATACCCCCTGTTCTCTGATGCCATGTTTTGGCTTGAGTAGGGAGGTCGATGCCTTTATTGTGGTTTCCTTTTGACATACAAATTTTCCCTTATTTGAATTATGTTTAATTCGTATTTTGTTGTTCTAGTAGCCGATACCTTTCCTCTGAGCCTCATTCGACATGCAAAACCAAATGCAATGGTGGACTCTTCATTATCAGGGTAAAATAAAGATTCTTGCCTTGTCTCTGCTTTGCATTCTTCAAACATTTCTTTGAGGCATTTTGTCAAACAGTTCCCGTGCCTTGTCTCTGCTTTTGCATTTTTCAAGCGCTTCTTGAGGCATTCTGTCAAACAATTCACGAGTCTTGTATGTGCCTACACATTCTGTAGGACTTGGCCTTATACATGTCGATTGCATTTACTTGAAATTTTCTAAAGCCGTTTCAACAAACCCATTAGTGTGTATCCTGCAATTATTGCACTCCATGAATCTACAATCCTTGGAGGCAATCTGCCAAACAATCCTTGTGCCTTGTATGTGCTCTGCATTTTGCATACTTAGCTACCTAGGCAGTTGCAATCGCAACATCTGAAAAGAATACGCATCTCCAAAGCTCCCAACCTGGCGTAGGAAGAGGGGATGCTGGAAATAGTTGTGGAATTTGGCCCTACACCTGCCAATTGCATTTACTTGAACATTTCTAAATCCCTTCAGTCGATTTTCTGCATACCTTGTATTGCGCCCTGAGCAAACCTGCCATTTCCATCTGCTTGTAAGTTACTAAGTCTTCTCATTAAAACCGTTTTTCATGTATCTTGGGATCATGGTTATGTATTTTTTTATTTATATTTTATTAGTTGTGTGTATTTTTAGGGGTAAATATCGCTTGGGTGATAGTATTTATTTCATTAAATTTGCATCGGTCCTGTCTATTTAAATGTGGGATTATATGTAGTTTCAATGATATTTTGTTTCTCTACGTTCTTGAAAAGAATAAAATTATTGTTTATGGTAATATGGGGAATATGTGAAAATAATGTTGTAATAAAAGAGTATTTTCCCTTATGATTATTATGCTTAAATAACTCCTTTTATTTTCTAAGCGATTTTACGATAAGCATAGTGTGATATTAGTAAAATATGTTTACATGGTTTTGTTAAATAAAATTTGATGATTTCACAATGAATGTTTAAATGGAATGTAATTGACTAAGTTGAATGTTCTTTAAAAAATTTACTTTGATTGCCTATAAGTTAATTGTATAGTTCTTGGATATTTAAATAACTAGATTTTGTATGGGTAAATTAAGTTTTGTGATGATTTAAAAGTTCTTTAAGTTTATCACTTTGAATGTGATAGTGGGATTTATTGATGAATTTGGGACCAACGTAGCAAAATATTTGTCTCTATATTTTCTTTAATTGTTTAAAATAATTTTCCCTTAAGTGAAAAGAATGTAGGTTGATGGATATTATCTTGTTTGGATTACTAAAAGTAGATTTAATTTTGTGCTATATATATATATAGTTTCTTAAATCGCATTAAATGATATCATAATAATATTAAATATATTGTAAATGGATTGAATCGTAAATGCGTTCCTTAGTTATTTTATATAATTTCATAATGAGCGTAAAAATTAAATATAAACTAATTATGTTTTGTAGATCGTTTAATTTAAATTTATATATATATATATAGTTATGTTGTTGTGAATTGTTTTCCTGAAAAGATGAAAAGATTAAATTAGGTGTTATTTCTAGATGTCTATATAAATATATATGTTCAAATTAGGTTTACAAATTGAAGAAAATAGTTTGTAAATTGTTGAAGTTAAATTGATGATCCCCAATTAAATTTATTTATTATGAAGATATAATTTAAAGAAAATTAGTAAATGAAAATAGATCGTTGTTAGGGTTTACCTTTGGTTATCATTACTAGAGATTGGTAGCTTGTTTAACTTAAATAAATTTGATTTATTGATAGATGACATAGTAGATTAACGTGTGGAAAGGACGAACTAAGTGTCCTATGAGACTTATCACTTTAATTGTATTAGAGGAATTAAAGCTTGGTTTTGATGGTTCCATATCGTTTTGTCTCCCATTTGAGTTATTTTGATTTGAGGAGATTATTTATGTTGAAGTTTTGTTGAAACCTATGATTTGCTTTGACTTACACTCATTTGGGAATCTTGGGTAGTTGGTCTTTTGGGCTTCCAGAGGAGGGGGAAAATGTGGCTTCATGATTGGTTTTCGTGGTGACTCTTGCGAACTATGGTTCTTATGTTCAATTTTATTTTTTGTGGGTTTAGCCTTGCATTGGGAAGTGGATTTACTATGAGTTTTTTAGCGTGAGATGGTGCATGCCTCACTTGTTGTATTTATTGTTTTAGCCTTGATTTTTTTGTGCAATTTGGCTTACCCCGTTTACGTTTATGATATTATTTTGTTGTAAGGGAGAGTGGCTTCCCATAGGGGCCAGAACCCTAAGTGGTATCCTGGGTAACTCGTGCAGAAGTTGAGTAATCAAGTGATAACCTAATAAATAGTTAGGGGGGATAGGTAGTAATTCACACTAAGAAAAGATAATGGATGCCTCTCTCATGGCCCAAGCGCTCGTTTAGGCTTGGGATGAGACGAGAAGGCTTGGAATGGAAAATCAACCACCTTGTCTTCATGAAAGATGAGTTGATTCCACATGTGTAAGAATGGGGGTCAGGGATCGGTTGAGGTTGCCAGCATAACCCAAGATGGGGGGCAGGTAACCTATGAAGATCCGCATTGGGTAACCCATGTCGAGCCATGTGATGACACTCTACCCCTTTAGCAACTGTGTTTACTTGTTGTTTCCCCTTGTTTCATTTGTTCCTCTAGAAGCGGATGTTGTTTTGTGTTGTTATTTCTCTTATCATGGAGTCTTGTTTGTCATTGTTCACTTGAATTTTTTAGTAGAGGGTCTTCCTTGTCAACTCCTAGCACGGGGGATGGGTCTTTGGACCCACGTGGTCGAGTGGAACGTGCTATGCACCCCATTGGGTTCCCAGGTTGTGTTTGTGATGTAGAATCAGACACAGAGTTTCCAGAGCTTCACTTGGTTGAAGACGGTTCCATGCTTTGCACATTATTCTTCCTCGGTGTTCTATTCTTGTACTTGATGTACTCTTCCCGTTGATTTAAGGGAAGCAGTATGTAATGTACTATTGTATCCATGATGTGTTGTATTTGTGGAAATATTCTCCACAATTTGTAATATTAAACTATGAATTGAAATGTAATAAATGATGTATATCTTTTCATCTGTTTTGATCATGGATGGTTGTATGTTATTTTCATGTAACCTTGGAATTCATTCGCTATTGTTTTGGTAAGATTCTAGGTTTCATAATTATGTCCCATGTACCCCAGAGGATGTAGATGATTTTGTAAATGTATAATTTATTTTCATGTAATGTATGTTCATACTTATCTTATTGTAATGTTTCTCTTTCAAATAAAAAAATTGTGGGGTAATTTGATAGTTGTAGTTGTCCTTTGGGGATTGCACGACGGGGCGTTACAGAAAGAGAATTTCAAGGGAGCGGGTCCTTCCCAAAGCACATAATTAATAGTATTACAACCCCCTTCCATCCAGACTGATACAAGTGCAATCATTGTTGAACAAGTAAATGTGCTAAAACAAGAAATTGAGAAGTTAAAAAAGACTTTAATGAAGAAACAAGGGAAAGAGAAAAGAAAGAAACCCTCAGGTTATTGGAACAAATCTTGGAGCATAGGGTTAAACTAATTGTGGACAAATTGGAAAATGTGTATGAATGTTATGTCTCCTTGTCACAAGCAGTTGATCAGATAAAGGTCCATGTACCTATATTGGACCCCTTTTTTCAAGAAATGACAACCTATACATCACACCTTAATGAATTTGTGCAGAATTTTATAAAGGAGTGTTGAGGCCCCCACAAATTTAAATCCTACTGATAAAATGTTTTGGATGGTCACAAATGAAATTCAATACATATCTACAGAAGACCAAAAGATCAAGGAAAGAATGGATTCATTTCACACACTAAAGCAGTGGTTCGTGCCTAAGATACTAAGGGATGATGATCAACTGAAAGGATCCAAGGATTGGATAGATGAGTTTAGCAAAATTGTTCCAGACTACCTCACTAATTTATAAAAGGATGGTGAGATAAATCTTTACTGCCTTAATTTAACCTTGGATGGAATAATTGCACTAGATGTTGGATACTCAAAATTCATCATAGATGGAAAAGCATTATTAAATAGTAGATAGAAGAGTCACTTGGCCAACGCACAAAAAATCCAGAGTACAAATGGCCTCATGATTACACAGTGTACCAATGGGAGCAGACATATCTAGCTCCCCCAGAAGAATAGGCCTTGCAGTGAAGTACCAAGCCTTGCAGATACTATCATGAAGAGAGGACCTTACCAGATCTGAATGATCACGGGTACTTTACAATGAGTAACAGACTTCTGTATCTTGCGAGTGCTCTCAATTTCAACATCTGATCATTTCTCATCTTTCATTGCTTTTATGTAATCCTATGTAAACAATGATAATTGAGACTTTTTGATTTATGTTAAAAGTGGGTAACTGAAAAGACACTTTTTGACATGTCAGTCAAGACAAAATTTTGAAACGTATTGTAAAATCTTTTTGAAGATCAATAGAATGAAGTTATAATTGGTGGTCAAATTCTGGTTTTAATTATTTGTTGAAGTGAATTAATGAATGTTATCTTGTTGTCTCCAGTTTAATCTTTCCTTGTTATTTAAATTAATATATCAAGGGTATATCTGGTTTATCAAAACACATTTGTTGTCAAACAATTCATTTTGTACTACATTTTGGTGTCAAAACTTTGGCAATTATGGTTAGTTTCATTACATTCAAATTTTGAATTTTGGGAAATTATATATAGTAAATAGATTGATGGTTGTTTGGATAGTGAAATTATCTCTCTTAGAAATTAACTAAAATATCTTGTCTTGAAATATCTAGAAGGATTATTTTAATTAAAGTTGATTTTGTGGTTATTTTTCTAACAATGATTAACATTGATTTTACAATGCAACTAGCTTGCTATTTTTCATTCAAGATACAAGTCATGATCAAAGTAAAGCACATACCAAGAAGATGGTACTCTACTTCAAACTCTCAACCTCACTTAGTTTAGTCTACTTACATGGGGATATTAAGGAAGTTGCTAAAAAATTAATATATATCATTTTTTTTTGTGAAGGAGAATCCTATGAGATCCAATATGGCAATGGATGAATATCTAGTTTCTTAAGTAAAGATGATGTCACAGTTGGGAAACTTGTTGTGAAACATCATATTAGTAATTTTTGGATGTTAAGGCTTCCCAATTGGATATCAAAGATCTTCTCTCATCAACTTAATTTGGAATTTATGTATAAATGGATTCTTTCATGGTGCAAGTCTTTACTAAGACAACACATGAATCAGGGTTGACATTTTTGTTGTCTAATTCTGATGGAATTCTTGGGCTTGGTTTCCAGGAAATTTTTGTTGATAATGTTGTTCCAGTCTAGTTAGTGTTGATAGCCTTCATTCTATAATTTCAACTTCATTCTATAATCTAAGCATATCACCTTTCTTAAATTTTGAACAAAGTTCTGAAATCAAGGGTTCAATATGCATATTCTAGGCCTATGTTGAACACTCTGTTTAAGCCATTTTTTGACAAGGCTACAACTTTTAATTAATTTATCTTTTTGTTGTGTTTGGACTTACTTTTGTAAACTTGCAATATACAATGCACTTTTATTCTTTATGAATTGAGAATAATAGTAATTTTGTGGGTTGTATTGAGGCATAACTTCATTCATGATAGAAAAGGCAGTACCCTGTTGCTCATATCAAATGGCACTTTTCATATAAAGGAGGAAATATTCTAATTGGGTTTGAAGGAGAGAGCTTCATATATGGGACGTGATCAACACTCTCCTTCTTGGATTCTACATGTTACAGCTTGCTCCAGGAAGATTTCCCACGTTGTAGAAGTTTTAAGAGATGAAAGGGGAATGTGCTCACATTGAAGGGCTCTAAGCATGTGTTTCCATCACTGCATAATTTTTTTGGAGAAGTTTATTTCTTGCAGTCATTTATGTGTAATATTGTAACTCAGATTTTCAGTCTTGTGATTGAAAATAAAAATTGTAATACTTTATTTCTAAGCTGTAACTAGAACACCTTTCTTTTATTAATAAAGTTCACTGATTTTTCCTTCTCAGGTTAAGTGCACAAAGTTGAGTCCACGAAACATGGAAGTTTTTGCCTTAGCCAAAAAAACGAAATCGGCATTGCAAAAACGGGATCCCAATTTTTTTTAAATGAGATCCAAAATCGGAATCCCATTTAGCTTTGGGATCCCAAGCCTAAATGTCAAATGGGATCCCACTTTTTAAAAATCAGGATCCCATTTTGTACTAATCGGGATCTCGTTTTGTAATGGTATTTTTTTTTTTAAATGAACAAAACCTCATTTTCTCTGCGCACAGGATCCCGATTCAGGTGGGTGACAACGAATGCAAAACCAACCTCCACCCCCACATTTTAGCATTTTTTCATTTTTTATTGAAATTGTTAATAAAATAATAGATTTTAGCACCTTTTTTTAAAAATTTATTTGACATTTTAAGCATTTTATTTCCCGTAATAGTAGAAATGAGGAATTGTAGAAATAGATGAAAAAATGCAATGAAAACTGAATAGAAAGGAAAAAATGAACCTTGAATTGTATTTTAGAAACAAAATTTAGCTTTTGAGACTTAAATTCTTCAATCAAACAAAAAATAATTACATTTGAAAACCCTAATTGAAAGGAAACAAAAAAAATGCATTTCAAAATAGTAGAAATTGAAATGAAATAAAAAAATTGCATTTCAAAACCCTATAAATTGAAATGAAATTAAAAAAAATTGCATTTGGAAACCCTAATCAAGCTTTTGAAACCCTAAATTTAAATCAAACAAAAAAATTGGATTTGAAAACCCTAGTTTGAAATGAAACCAAAAAATTGCATTAAAAACCCTAATTGCTTAGATTAAAACCCTAAATTGAATTCAAACCAAAAAATTGCTTAAACCCTAAATTGAAATCGAACAAATCAATTTGATTTTGAAAACCCTAATTTTGAGCTCAAGAAAATTCATTTGCATTGTATGGAGAAAACAATATGTTAAACTTTACTTTCAATGTAAAATTATAATTAGATTAGAAAACAATATGTTAAAGAATAGTTACAATTCATAAATTTTATCAATGTTTGTTTACAAATTTAGTTAGAAAATTGCTAAATCCAAGTGTACAATCCATTTCCAATTGTCACTTAATTAGATAATATTCAACATTCATTTCTATTTTATGTTTTGATCTCTCTTAGTCATGCCTTGTTTCCATTTCTTGTTTGCATGTGTTGGTTGTTGTCTTTTGAAAATATTAACCCTCATTTTAGTCAATTACTTGTTAGTTAGGCTTCTAGTTTAGTCTAAAATCTCAATTTGCACTAGTTACCTAGACACTAAAATAATCTAAATATTTTTCTTTTCTTTCTTTTAGGTTCTTTCAATTCCAAAAAATCCAAAATAAAATACTTGATTCAACATTAACTAATTTTATATTATACATTTCATATCATAAAATTCATTTAAGTGGGAAATATTAATGAAAAAAATGTTAAATAAAATAATCTTATATTCAATTAAAAAGATATCCAGTTAAAATATACATCAAACTCAATCTTAATAATACATAATTATGTGTTTTATTACGGAAATAGTCAATATATTCATAAAATCAAAAATATTCATAAACTAGGCACTAACTTGCAAGTCCATTATTCCAAGGGCCACCCAAACTTCACCCTAAGTTCCCTAAACCCTAAACCCTAAACCCTGAACTCTATAATCTAAACCCTTAACACTAAAGCATTCATTTTGTCCTAGGACCTTAAAATGAAATTTGGTTGCCTTAGGAAACTCCACCAAATTTTATTCCCTTAAGCCATGTAATTTTGTCGTAGGACCTTACTACATAGATCCCCTTAAGCTATCCTATTACCCTAAACCCTAAACTCTAAACTCTAAACCCTAAACCCTAAAGCCATCATTTTTTCTTAGGAACTTAATGAAATTTGGTTGCCTTGGGCAACTTCACCAAATTTTATTCACTTGATCCATGTCATTTTGTCCTAGGACCTCACTAGACATAGATCCCCTTAAGCCATCCTATCACCCTAAACCGTAAATTGATGTCTTAAGGGGTCCTAATATGACATTTCTTAAGGGGATCAAATAAGTTCTCAAAATTTGGTGAAGTTTCCCAAGGAAACCAAATTTAACATTAATAAGATCGTGCAAGATTAAAATATGAATGAGATGAATCATGATCTAGGTTGATCGATTTATGGTTTAGGGTGATAGGATGGCTTAAGGGGATCTATGTCCTAGGACAAACTGACATGACTAAAGTGAATAAAATTTGGTTGCCTTAGGTATCTTCACCAAATTTTATTCACTTAAACCATGTCATTTTGTACTAGGACCTTACTACACAGATCCCCTTAAGCCATCCTATTACCCTAAAACCTAAATCCTAAACTCTAAACCATAAACCATATAGCATTCATAAATCGTCCTATATTAATAGTTAATTGTTTTTTCATTCAAGTAACATTCCTTAGACATAAATAAGGCTTACATATTTTATCATTTGTATTCAATTAGGCCATTTATATTGAATGGTTTAAGGGTATTTCCTAAACATGTATCTTACATTTTGAAATTACAAATCTAATGCAGGTTCACTCATATCTTAGAGATCACATGGATCGATTCAATAATATTTGCAATCCACCTCCATGCCATCCATCTCCACCACCTTCACCTCCACCTCCACCCACTCCACCCACTCCACCTCAAAACCCCCCACCTCCACCACCTGAAATCGATGGTGCTCGTTTGCAAGCACGAATCAATGCCAATGTTAGAACCATCCAAGATCAAATCAACATCATTCATAATGAAGAATGTGTCACACCACCTGTGAGGATGTTTGCATCTAGGATGCAAATCGTTGTTGATGTTGTTAGGGCTATGGATGGGATCTTAGATGAGCATCGACAATGGCTAGAGAGAGGAGAACTTTTGATTCTAAAAAGGAAAACACAAAGAAATGAAGAGATCTGGTAGAGAGCCGCAATAGTTTCTAAATTAAGACAATGATCTTATAGTTATGAATTTATGAATTTGGTTCGATGGATATTTTGTGTGATGAATTTATAAATTTTCTTGGATGAATATTTTTAGTGACGTGAATTTATGATTTTGGTTCTAGATGGATATTTTTAGAGACATGAATTTATGGATTTGGTGGAATTTATGAACTTTTAATGATGAATTTATAATAGTATATATTTTATGACTATCGACTAGATCATGATTTGTCCTATTGGAAAAATGTAATATATATATATATATATATATATATATATATATATATATATGCGTTAGACATAAAATGAGCTTTTTGTGAATGTTTCAAGTTTATTTTTTAGTATGTACATGTATTAAAATTGCATAGTTCTAGATCTTAAATTTTGAAATTTGTATGTATGTACATAGTTTAGTTGAATGATGTATGCATGCAAATTATACATCATATTTTTTATTTTAAATGTATGTACATGTTAAATTTTGAATTTTGTATGCACATGCTCAAGTTCAATCAATGTATATGTGTGTGTATGTATATGTACAATGTGCACATCCTATTTAAACAAATTTAATTTTGTAAGTTTGTATGTTAATTTTGTATAATTTAATGCAGGTGCACTTATATTTGACATCATGGATCAATTTAACATCGATGATATCCTCAATCCAACACCTCAACCACCTCTACCTCCCCCTCCAACACCTATTGCATCTGATGAGGCTCACTTGCGAGCCCATATAAATGATCAGGTTGCATCCATTCAAAATAAAATCAATGCTAAGTAAAGTCAAGCATTGATTCCTCCTCATGTTAGACATTTTGCATCTACGATGCAAAACGTTGTGGATTCCATCAGGACTATTGATTCTAATCTTGATAGGAATCAACGAGAGAGAGAGAGAGAGCAGATGCAAAAATTTTATGCAGACGGTCTCTCGTATAGATAAATTTTAGACCTTAAGATAACAAAATCCCACCTAGCCCCATACTTTCTCGACCCTGTCACTCGACATCCCATTCCTGCCAATAAATCTAGAATATCCATGAGGTGGTGTGTGCATCCCTAGATGAGTGCACAGTTTTGGAATAGATGGTATATGGTTTTTGATAGTCCACCACATGCTAATTGGGAGGTCCCATTGTATTTTTTGAGGAAATTATATGTAGAGTTTTTTATGGGGAAAAATCCCAATTATTTTGATTTTAAATCATTTCAAGGTGTTGGTGGCAACATTCCACAATAGAGGTTAGGGGAAAGGATTGATCCTTAATGCCTCATGCATACACAACCCCTTATTGCTACTCCTGGTCCTCCCATTCTCGCACTTGTGCATTAGCTTGCAGTGGTCTCCACATTAGGATCCCTTAGTACGCTTGTTGGAGACCTTGATCGGTATGCTTCTGCAATAGTGAGTAGGGAGCATAGAGATGACGATGATGGAGGAGTGTATTATGGAGCTAGTCTGAGTACCACTCCAGGAGTGTCGAGGGCCCCACATGTATGTACTAGTTGCCACCAATTATTCTATGGACCCGACTAGGCCACACCTAGTTCGGGTGGACGTCGAGACTCTGGTGGTTCATCTGGTCGCCTTAGTTCATTTGTAGAATTTCTTACAGTAGACCATCACCCTGAGGACACTGCGACATAGGTATAAATATGCATCTACATGTTGATTTTATAAGAATTTTATTGAATGTATATATCAAATAAAAGTTTACAATACATTTTAACAATCAAACTGTTTGATGTATAGATGACATTAACGATGGGGAAATCATCTGCTAAGCGATTACATACATCGACATAGTCCTTGTCGGCAACACTTTTGGGGTATTTTGATTTCAATTTTCTAAATTATTTATGAAATGATTTTTAACTTTAGTTTTAAATTTATAATTGAATCATGAACATATGTTTAAAATATTTATATGTTGGTTTAGGGGAGTCAATCGGCTTCCACGTCGATTCCACCCAAGGGGTTGTCGAGCACTCCTCCACTATTAGGCATCATAAATCAGGGGCGGGTACATTTATATTGTAAATTGTTTAAGTTACATTAGTGTAGTTACAATTATGAATTTTGAATTCACTATATATCAAATGTGCATGCACACTTGTAAATATTATAAGCGTTAAAAATGTCTACATGTATGTGTAGGTTGATACAATAATGAGAATGGGCTTCGGGAAAACCTTAGATGTTGCGGCTACTCATGAGGCCTCTGATTTTCAGGTTTTAAAAAATTTCTACACAAAATGTGCAAAATTGAATATATATATTTTAACCTAATTCAAGTATACATGCTTTAAATTTGATCTTGTAGAACTATGTTAGTGCAACTTTCTGCCCTAACCCAGTCATAGCTACACCTATAGGAGGACATGCAGAGTAGGCTCCAGATATCATGGTAATTTAAATTTTGTATTATATTTAAAGTCAATTACAAATTATATATATTTTGAATAACTTTAATTTAAAATTTAAAATTGAATATATATATATATAATATGAGCTAATACATGTTTTAAATTCTTTTTCTTTTATAGCATGAGACACATCTTGTAGTTGAGCATGTACAAACAGGTCCTAGAGAAGAGGGTGCACAACCTCAGAATACGGTACAATTAAAATATGATAAATTATAAATTAAATTGAATTAAATTATTTTTAATTGTAGACTTACATCTAATTTCAACTTTCTTTGTCTTTTTTATGTAGATTGATTTAGAGAATTTAGAGGTTGGTTTAGGTGCACCAGAGCATCTAGACCTAGATATGATGGTAATTTAATTTTATGATGAATTATAAATTAAATTGTCATTAAATCATTTTTCGTCTTACATCTGATTTCATCTTTCTCTTGTACAAAGTGTTTCAGGTCATCTGCATAGACCGCATGGTGTGAAGAGGTCTCTTGATTATAGAGACAATGCATGACCTAAACATGATTTTATGGTTTATATTTGATTATTTCATGGACTAAACATATTCGGTTTCTCATGTACTCTGTTGGACTTTATATTTCATGGGTCAAGTACTTTGGTGGACTTTAGTTCATGGGTTATACTTTGGTGGACTTTATTTCATGTGCTTAATATATTGGTTTCATGCACCTAATATGTTGTAAATTATGGACTTTATTATTGTCTAAAATTTTAATTTACAAATGTACATTTATGCATTTTATGTTCATAGTCAAGAAATTAATATAGGAAATTAATGTGAAATTAAATAAAAAATATGAAATTAAAGTTGAAATTAATAGGACATTTTAATATTTGTACTTTACAAATTTAGTGATCCCATACATGATATACATGATATGTGTTGATGATGTTTTCTGCACAGCAACAACTTAGACAGAATATGAAATCCTATCTCTCTTGAAAGGAAAATCTCTATCAGCAAGCCTCAAGAGATAACCCGAAGGTCTCTAATGTTAGGTCTTGACAATGCATAAACAACTCAGTGATAAATGTGAAAATGTTGGTAATCACAAAGGGACCTTACTACAAGCAAATGTTGAATCTTGAACTTATCAGATCTAACAATGTAATGATACTTCAATCCAAAATCTAACTCAAATGATGAAAGAAATAACAAAAGATTAGGGTTTTAAAGAGATTCCTAAATTTAACTACTCCTAAGATTAACAATGCAAATGATGAAATACTTGAAATGGACCAATCCCTCATAAACTAATTCCTGCTTAAACAAGATAAATCTCCAATCTCACAGAAACAGTGCAATCTTCTAAGGTATTAAGATTTTCAGATCATGAACATTCATCCAAGACAACCCTATTGCAATTGAAATGAATAAATCTCCACAATTGAACTAAGCACAATTAATATAAAGGTCCAAGTTAACTTTGCAAAGCAACTAACAATCAGCTAGCTGCAAAAAGTATGGACCAAGGATTGCTGCAACACTTCAAGCATTAGATCATAAACACCATTGAATCAAATCTAAATCTAAATCTAACATGTATCTAATAACCTTGAGCAATTTGAAAGATAGAATCATAAGAACCATGCAAGATAAGTGAACACAAAAGAGATCACCAAAAAAATCACAATGTCTGCAATTGTATTGAATCACCGAATTTCAACAACAATTCCAATGTTCTGTTACAACACTTGCTCATAAATTGACTAACTTCTAACCTAATTCGCTCTTGTATCAACTATCTCTATCTGTCTATGTATCTACATTTTTCTATATGTTACAAATGAGGCAAAGTGCCCAATTTATAGGAATCTCCAAAACAAGCCGGCCAAGTTGGGGTCACACAATAATAAAATAGCCAAAACAAGTCGGCCCAACCAATGATTCCAATAAAAATGGCCACAAACAGGTCATCCCAAGGAGAACTCGAATTAAGATAAATATGAATTAAATGCAAGAATTCAATCCAAGTCAGCCCAGGATCTTTAATGCAATTCAGACCAAGGAAAGGAGAATGATAGGGAAATACAAAGTTCGATGTAGCCTTGCATTAACTACCCTTTCCAGCTTGATCGCACCTCACCAAGTTAGCCAAGGGGAAGTAGCTAGTATTTCAAATTTCTTTCATAGATATAACTTCATCTCCAGAACTTCCTTGACAACTCAGCAAAAAAATCATCCTGCACTCAACAAAACCACCATTAATATCCATTATAGCACTATCATAACGTGAAGATCAAGATTAGATTATCATCAGTAATATATTCATAATCCAAATAAGCTCAAACACAAATCGAAATCAACCCAAAAACGCCATTCAATCACAAACCACACAATTCAATATTTCAAGCCAGCCGCAGAATCCAGGCCAAAAAGGAAATTCTAGGAAAATCTGGCCCAGGCAGATTTCGACGAAGAAGGCACAAAATCAACAATAGATCATTAAAAATGAATAACGAACGCATAACCCTGTGTAATTTACCAACCAAGAACATGGAACCATAAGAATTTATCATTAGAATCATCCAACTCAACCAAATTCGAAGTTTCACTAAGCTTCCCAGAAAATCCAAAAAAATTCGATCGGACTGGATTTCCGTGAAAATCACAACACTGCATGAATTCCGGGGAAACGAGAGGAAAAAGGAGGAACCGAGAAAATTTGGCACCAACGGAAAATCCCGAAGCTAGAGGAAAATGCGAACATCGACCATGACTTCACTCAAAATGATCGAAGATCATGAATTTGAGGACCCCGGGCATGGAACTAGCTAACTCAAAACCTTCAACAGATCTTCCTTGAATTCTAGGCTCAATTGAAAGCAAATCGAAAAGAAATGGAAACACCCTAGGCATGAAACCCTATATTTTAACCATAAAGCACAGAGCAAGCTCGGGACACAGAAATTTGAACTCCAAGCATGCCAAAACACAACTCACATTCACCAATCGAAAGTAAGGCGACATGTACATACCATGAATGAAATGCCAGTCGACTCCAGCAAAGACAAATAGCAATTTGAATGCCCAAGCAAACAACAACGATGAAAATGCCAAGGGAATCACAACCAAATCAAAATTTCACAAATTCAGTATGCCATAGTAAACCAAGTACCCAAGGATCAAATATCACAACTCATCAAGACGCCAACGATAAGGAAAAATGGCATAAAGCTCAAAAAATCAACCAAGTTCGGAAACCCAACGGCAAGGCAAAATTCTGGAAAAATCCAGCCCAGGTGGAATTCTACGAAGGCCAGAAATCTCTGAACTGTAGTGTAAAACAGGCCGAGCCAGACCCCAAGCGCAATCCGGGAAAATCCAGATGGGGCAGACAATCCCGAGGGCCAAAACCCGAACTTTGCCAAAAACATAAGATTTTCAACATGCAACTTTGGGAAAACACCTAGGCAAGCAAGATGAACACTTTAAACTTATGCCTAGGCAATGCAAATTATCAAAATCAAAGGGGGAAAAACACAAAAGCGAAAGAAAAAGAGGGTCCCTGCTTTCAACGGGGTGTGTGTGCAAAAACTGCACAACAAATGGTGATTCTGCTTGGGAAATGCTCCAGAGCATTTGATGACGAACAAGAATCAAGAACCCAGAATCTTTGGTTTCGATCTCACTATCAAACAAACAAATCAAAATTCAAGATTAAATATTCAAAACCAAAGGTAGAATGAACCTTCCATAGACTGAAAATCCAAGTGTGTGCACATGAGTTCGTTTCCCTCCTTGAGCTACTACAGAAACCAAGTTTAATCAGGTCAGGTTATGTAAAGATTCTAACTTCAAAAGCAACCTGGATAGAGCCTCACTACCAGTCAGGCGTCCATAGCCCCGACGAGGTTATCGTTGTGACTCCCCCAAGCATAGCTCTACTACGAGCTAGGCATCCATAGCCGCGATAGAGATACTTGAATACCCCTAATAAGTTGAATTCATTCTTTTGATTTTCAATATTTTCTCTTTCTTCTCTTTGATATTCTTTTCTTTTCATTTTTTTTATTTCAACCTGTGAACAATGAATTTCACACTCAGGACTGAGAACCACAGTGGCACTGAAGCAGAAATAACATTTTTCACCTGACAAGACCTCACAAGGATCCTACCACAACATAAGGATCTTTAAGACGTATAAAAGATATAAGATTTTAGAATACTTCAAATTCAAATCAAACTAGTGACCCATCCCCTTTAAATCATACATTTAGACTGTATGACGATAACAAAGACCTCAACCATCCTTTCAAGACACATGATTAAAGTTCATCAAGGAAATACTTAGAACAGTCCCAGACAAAAGAACATTTTCTATGCAGGTGCAACACATCCAAAAGAAAACAAGAATACCTCCAAAGCAAAAGCAAAGCAAAACACACCAAACCGAAAGCAAACCTACACTAACCAAAACAAACAAAAGAAAAGCAGAAAGGGAAACCTACTCTAACCAAAAGCAAAGCAAAGCAAAGCAAAGAAAAATAGAAAGGAAAACCTACTCTAACTATGTACAGGAAAAGAGTTGAAAACAACTCAAGATTGGAAATAATGCTTCAAATATTGCCCATTGACAGGTAGTGGAATATCCTCCCTGGTGAGAGTTTTCAAGCGGAAAGCATTATCTCTCAGGATCTCTGAAATATGGTAAGGACCAAGCCAAATTTTGTCAAATTTTCCATGCTCCCCCTTACGGTCATGGGATTTATCCCAGTAGAGAACCAAGTCAGAAATCCGAAAGGATTTTACCTTGGCTCTTTTATCAAACCATCTTTTGACTACACCCTGATGTTTAGCAAAGTTCTCTAAAGATTCATCTCTTCTTTCTTCAAGGTGTAATAGCTCCTATAGGCGGGCCTCATGCCTGTTTTCTTCATCATAATACTCATTAATGAATTGTATAGTTGGGATCCTCAATTGAATTGGAAATACAGGTTCCTGACCATATACAAGATGATAAGGGGAGGTCCCTATGGAAGTCTTTTGTCTTGTGCGATCTGCCCACAGAGAAAATCTAAGTTGAGTGTGCCAATCCTTGGGATTCTTTTCTAGTAACTTATGGATGACTGTCAAGAGGTTTTTATTGGAAGACTTAGCCAATCCATTACCTTGTGGATAGTAATTAGATGCAAACTTTATTATAATCCCATGATCAAAGGCCCAATTGGAAAATTTCAATGATGCAAATGCAGGACCATTATCACAAACTAAAGATGAAGGACATCCAAAGCGATTGATAATACCTGATTCAATAAAATCAATTACCACTTTAGAAGTACATTGTTTGCATGCAAGAGCTTCAGTCCATCATGTAAAGTAATCAGTAATGGTGAGAATATACCTGTGACCATCAAAATAAGGTGGATTGATGGGACCTATGAAGTCCATCCCCCACTACGCAAAAGGTTTTACCTCAAAGACCGATTGGAGTGGAAGAGCTACATACTTCCCCTGGTTGCTGCAGTCTGGCATATGTGGCAAGTTCTGACATGACTGTGTGTATCCTTGAACAATGTAGGACAATAATAACCAACCCTTAGAATTTGATTTGTAGTAGAATGGGCAGACCCATGGCCAGTGCCATATCTATCATGAAATTCAGCCATGACTCTCTCAGCTTCATGTCTTCCTAAACACCTCAGGTAGATACCTTCATGATTTTTCTTATATAGAACAACTCCCTTCAGCATGAAACTGTCACTCCTCAAGCGTAATTCTCTTCTCTGTACTACATTCAGATGGTTAGGACACCTTTGAGTCAGGAGATAATGAACAATATCATCATACCATTCTCTAGGGGAAACATCTTGTAGATTGTAATGTTGGGCTGCAAGATCAGGGCCTATTTCTGCCATAGTCCTTGTGAGTCCCTGCCCTCTTACCAGCTTCATGGGTTGTATCTCAATATCGTATTCTTGTAACATGGTTAACCACTTAGCTCTACATTCTCCTATCTCATTCTGCATCAACAATAGCTTAACTGCAGGATCAAGAACAATTGCAAACACTTTGTTTCTAAGAATATAATGTCTAAATTTCTTTATAGACCTAACCAAGGCGTAGGCCTGTTTCTCCACACTTGGGTATCTCAATTCAGCATCTTTCAATGGTGCATTCATGAATTCTATGGGATGTTCATTTCCTTGATTAGACTTTTGAGTCAACATAGCAGCATAGGAGTGATCAGAAGCAAACAAATATATGTAGAATGGTTTAGAATAGTTTGGACTCACCAAAACCGGAGCTTCAACAATAGCCCTTTTAATCTTTCCAAATGCTTCCTTAGCTTCTACACTCCACTCAACTTTGGCCTCTTGCTTCAACATTGCATTCAGTGGCTTGACTATTTCTGTGAATCCAGTGATGAACTTCCTTACAAAGTTGATCTTGCCAAAGAATGACTTCATTTCTTTCTTGCTAGCAGGAGGTGGGATCTTGAGTATAGCTTCCACTCGTTCTGGATCAATGGAAATTCCTTTCTTAGAGATAACATGTCCCAACAATTTTCTCTCTGTGACTCCAAAGATGCACTTCTTTGGATTGAGGGATATATCAAATTCCCTACACTTCTGAAACACCTTACACAAATTTGCTATATGATCACCCCTCTTCTTGGAAAAGACTGTCAAGTCATCCATATAAATGATTATGCACTTACCAATTATGTCCTTAAACGCAATGTCCATGGCCCTCTGAAATGTAGCTCCAACATTAATCAAACCGAAGGGAACTCTTCTATATGCAAAAGTTCCCCACTTGGTAGTGAAAGCAGTCTTATGCCTATCTTCATACTGCACCATGACCTGATTGTATCCTGAATAGCTATCCAAGAAAGAAATCATCTAAGAACCATTATAACTTGAAGCACTTCATCCAATGAAGGTACTGGATAATTATCCTTTTCTAATGCTTTGTTGAGGTTCCTAAAATCTACACATAGCCTGATTTCACCATTCTTTTTCCTGACTGGAACCAAGTTCGCAACCCAAGTTGAATGTTTGACTGGAAATATGATTCTTGTAGAGAGCAATTTATGCACTTCCTTATGAATTATGGGTTCTGGTAGAGCATTAATTGGCCTTTGCCTTTGTCTGAAAGGTTTTGCTCCTAGATTGAGAGGGATAGTATGAGTTATGATTGATGTTTCATAGGTCTTTAAGTCTTCATAACTCTAGGCTATCACATCCGGATATCTATGTAATGCATCAATTATTCCTTTTCTCTCTTCTGGAGTGCATACTTTACCAATGAAGACATTCTTGACATCCTCATGAGTTCCCATATTATACTTTTCACACTGTCCATTGATGGATTCTTTCTTGGCATCTTGCTCCTGATCTCTGACTCTATCCAAATCAAAAATTCTCTCTAATTGCACCATTCCTCTGGGAATAGTATTGGTCTTCAAATTAATTACTCCTTCCAAATCCATCTCTGCTTCTAGGAGTTCAGTTTCATCTATAATTTGAGAAGCAAAAATATCTGTACTTGTGATAAAATCTAAAATGTACTTATCATCTTCAAATACCTGGAAGTTGGTGACATTGTCAGGCACTTAAGGCACTGGAGTTAACTCGACTATAAACTTCTTCAATCCAGAAAGAGACAGGGGTTGCAATGTATTGGCCACTTGAGCAAGGAAATCAGCTATCTGGTTTTTACTTTGTGGGATTTGCTAAATGTTGAAGGAATCAAACCCTTGAATAAGGTCTCATACTCTATGTCTATAATTGGTCATTCTTCTGTCATGAAAAGAGTATTGTCTCCTAACTTGCTTGACTACTAACTCAGAATCCCCAAAAACTTGTAGGATTTTGACCCTTTTCTTTAATGCCATTAACAACCCATGGACCAAAGCCTCATATTCTACTACATTATTCATGCAATGAAATTGAAGTCTATGAGCAGCAAAGAATGTCTTACCTTTTGGACTGATTAGCTCAAATCTTGCTCCAACTCCTTGCTTTGATTTGGATCCATCAAACCTTAAAGTCCAACAATCAACAACTGCAGATTTCCTTCATGTGTCTCTTGCATTGTTGCTGCTAGATGGTTCCTCATAAAGCACCACTTTCTCTCCCTTAAGGTCCTCTTGGACATTCTGGATATCAACTTTGACTGCTAGAATGGGATTAATACATTTCTGCACTTGTTCCACTGCAGTATGGAATAAGCAACAATCCAATTCAGAATGGGAGGCATTATGAACCCTACACCAATTCGGCAAGAGAAAATCTCTAAAATTCATCTTCCTACCCAACTGAATCTGATCCTCAATGCATTTATGAATGAATTCCTGGAAATTATCTAGTAAATTGAGCTAATTATCTTCAAGATCACCTTCATTTTCAACTGGTTCCACCAAGGCTTCAGTACTACTGGATTATGTTGTAAGATCAATAGGCGTTGTGTGGAACATAAGGACTTCCTCTGCATCTAAATCCTCAAAAGGGGATGCAAGCACATAGTTACCCATACTTACTTCAGATATTAGAATTTCATTGGAGGTATTTTGATATTCTATGATCATATACTTCATCCTAGTTTCTCTCTAAATTCTAATCTGATTTGGCACTCCCTTCCAAGGAAGCCACATATGAGAGTTATCAATTGATACATATCCATTCAAGGCCCTAGTAAAGTCTCTTCCCATAATCAAGCCATAAGCATTAGGTATATCAACCACTTGTATATTAATAACCTGTTGAATCCTAGGATCAGAAGCAACCTGCATATGAATCATGTTTAATTCCCCTACAACATTAACTTTAGTCCTATCTAATTGTGTAGCTTTCTTTTGAGAATCAGCAGGAGTAATACCCAAAGCTCGACAGACACCAAAGGGCATCACATTGGTAGAGGCACTTGAATCTAACAAGCAATTGTGCAAATGCTTATCAAATATACAGACCGAGATCAGTAATGGAGGAGTCTTTGTTTTCCCTTGAAATAGAGTTAAGGGAGTATCTACTTGAGCAACCTGAGTCTTATCTTTCTCTTTTCCCTTATCTCCAGGAGGCACATGAACTTGATTATGAGTCTAATTTTTCCTTCCTACTATTTGAGAGCTAGATACTTTGTTGATACTTTCACTAACTGATCTATCTTGTGATATGGAACTTGCATTATAAGCTCCTAGGACTGCATTCCTAATGGTTGGAACTCTCAATAATTCAAATGCAAATAGACTTACCTTAAGTTTCTTGAGTTCTTCTGCAACATATATAGCCAATTGTTCTTCACTCAGATCAGCAGGGGTCTCTTTTGGATAGTCCACCACCCTCTCTTTGTTTGCTTCAATACCTCTTCCTTTTTACATATCCATCTTTGCTTGTCCTTCCTTTGACAGATGATGCTTAGACACATGAGGATACGATGGATTATTGCTGGCATTAGGATCTGGAGGAGTGGTGAAGTTTTTCGGTGGAATGTAGGTGGTGAAGGGGCCTCCATTCGATGGATGTCTATGTGGCATGTCTCTCAAATCATACTTCTTAACAGGCCTCTGGAAAGTCTGTACCTCCTCAACATATGCTTCTTCTTCATCCAAGGGGCCATTTTCATTTACTGTATTTTCATTAAACAATTGTGAAATCTCATCTCTGTTACATACCTGATCTGCCTCTTCCCTGAGCTGGTCTGATTCTTCTTCAGGCACATTGTCTTTGCTCTATGGAAAAGGAGCATGGTTCAGGACTAATACTGGTGAATCATAGGGAGTGGATGGCACCATCTCCTGACTACTCAAATTTTTCTCCACTTCATACTGGAAGATTGAAGTTGTTGTCTGGAACTCTTGACAATCTAACTCAAAATGTCGACTTGTTTTATGAATCCTACACCATCCTGATAAAGAAGCTTCAGCTAAATATACACCACTAGGAGGCTTCTCTTGATTGACTGGTTGATCCAATGGAGTAGGGACTCCTCCATTATTAGGCCTCGTATTTCAAGTCTTTTTTTGTCTTGGTGGTTGTCTCCTGTCGAAACTTTGTCCACCAGCTTGACCTCTATCAAATTTCTGGCCCGAGGATTGTCCTTTATCATTATTATGCCCTCTGTCATGATTATATCCTCTATCATGGTTATATCCTCTTTTAGGATGTTTCCCTCTATCAAAGTGTTGTCCTTGTTGATTTTCTCGACTTTCTCTGCTCTGATTGGACTGCATATTTCTCTGAGTAGCTTGCAACTGACTGTTCTAGTTCCTCAAGTTAGTCACCTCCATATTCAGCTTTTTCACTTGTTTAGACAATTCATCCAGTCTCTCTTGGTTAGGACTTCTATATGGAGGCTGGCTCACATTATTTTGGGAATATCCTACTACAGTGCTAGTATTTAATGACTGGTTCAAGACTTCAGAATTCTGCAGATATGGGGGATAGCTAGCATGAGATTGTGGATGCAGAGGCTGATTTGCATTTTGCTGGGGATAGCTGACTGCAAGGTGGAATTTGACTCACTGGAGGCCTTGGGTGAGGAACCATAGGCAACTGAGGAACCAGATTCATGATTGAAGTATGATTAGTGAGAGCCTAATTGAGAGCTGGGACTTGTCCAGGGTGAGCAGCGGGTCCTAAGGATGGTAAAGGTTCAAACAAATGTTGTCTTAAAGCAGTGCTAACCTTTACAGCCTCTGCATATGCATCAAGTAGGGTATTAGGAGGATTGTTTCTCCATTTCATGAAGGTGGTTGTTAGACTAACAAGCCTTTCATAATAGACTTCTAAAGTAGTGGTGTTATCAACAGCATAGGGGGCTTGCAGTCGGGTATAGGCACGGTGAAACCTATTGTTGAAGGACCCTATAGGTTCATGGACTTCTCTCTTAACATTAGTAAACTGATAGTAGAGCTCACTGGGACTAATGGGAATCCTAAACTTCTGCAAGAATGCAGTCTCAAGTTCATTCCAATTCTGGATGGATCTGGCAGGCAAATGATTGTACCAATAGAATGCATCTTCTCCTAGGGAATAAGGAAAGAGCCTACATGCTACATCCTCATGATTGATTCCTCTATCCTTAAGGCTAGTCTGAAAGATCCTGATGTGTTCCTCAACAGTTCTATTGGGATCATTAACATGGAACTTTGAACAAAAGTGCTCAGGTTTCTTGGGCATGACATTGTAACTAGAAAAGGTCAATGGAGATGGGTTATTAGCTAGGAAAGCCATAGGTGGAGGTGGGGGTGGTAATGGCTGATTTATGGCTGGCTGAGGTTGTGGAATTGGAATGTCCTCAGATAAAGATGAAGATGAACTTGATGAAGATGAGAATGATGGAGATGATGGAGGTGATTGGGTGGATGATGATTCTCCCTTTTTTTTGGTCCTTCTTGACCTAGTAGGGACTGGCAATTCTTGAAATTTCTCTTCTCCTGGAGTAGATCTAGTTCTTCTTCTGAATCTTTCAGGAGAGATGGCAAACAAAAATCGATCCAGCTTAGCTTATTCATGCCCTCCTTCTAGCGCCAATCTGTTGATGATGTTTTCTGCACAACAACAACCCAAACAAAATATGAAATCATATCTCTCTTGAAAGGTAAATCTCTAACAACAAGCCTCAAGAGATAACCCCAAGGTCTCTAATGTCAGGTCCTGACAATGCATAAACAACTCAGTGATAAATGTGAAAATGTTGGTAATCACAAAGGGACCTTACTACAAGCAAATGTTGAATCTTGAACTTATCAGATCTAATAATGTAATGATACTTCAATCCTAAATCTAATTCAAATGATGAAAGAAATAACAAAAGATTAGGGTTTTAAAGAGATTCCTAAATTTAACTACTCCTAATATTAACAATGCAAATGATGAAATACTTGAAATGGACCAATCCCTCATAAACTAATTCTTGCTTAACTAAGATAAATCTACAATCTCACAGAAACAGTGCAATCTTCTAAGGTATTAAGATTTTCATATCATGAAAATCCATCCAAGACAACCCAATTGCAATTGAAATGAATAAATCTCCATAATTGAACTAAGCACAATGAATATAAAGGTCCAAGCTAACTTTGCAAAACAACTAACAATCAACTAGCTGCAAAAAGTATGGACCAAGGATTGCTACAACACTTCAAGCATTAGATCATAAACACCATTGAATCAAATCTAAATCTAAATCTAACATGTATCTAATAACCTTGAGCAATTTGAAAGATAGAATCATAAGAACCATGCAAGATAAGTCAACACAAAAGAGATCACCAAAAAAATCACAATGTCTACGATTGTATTGAATCACTGAATTTCAACAACAATTCCAATGTTCTGTTACAACACTTGCTCAGAAATTGACTAACTTCTAACCTAATTTGCTCTTGTATCAGCTATCTCTATCTATCTATGTATCTTTTTTTTTTCTATATGTTACAAATGAGGCAAAGTGCCCAATTTATAGGAATCTCCAAAACAAGCTGGCCAAGTTGGGGTCACACAATAATAAAATAGCCAAAACAAGTCAGCCTAACCAATGATTCCAATAAAAATGGCCACAAACAGGTCGGCCCAAGGAGAACTCGAATTAAGATAAATATGAATTAAATGCAAGAATTCAATCCAGGTCAGCCCGGGATCTTTAATGCAATTCGGACCAAGGAAAGGAGAATGATAGGGAAATACAAAATTCAATGCAACCTTGCATTAACTACCCTCTCTAGCTTGAGCGCACCTCACCAAGTCGGCCAAGGAGAAGTAGCCAGTATTTCAAATTTCTTTCACATATATAACTTCATCTCCAAAACTTCCTTGAGGACTCAGCAAAAAAATCAGCCTGCACTCAGCAAAACCACCATTAATATCCATTATAGCACTATCATAACATGAAGATCAAGATTAGCTTATCATCAGTAATATATTTGTAATCTAAATAAGCTCAAACACAAATCGAAATCAACCCAGAAACGAAATTCAATTGCAAACCACACAATCCGAGATTTCAAGCCAACCACGAAATCTGGGCCAAGAAGGAAATTCTGGGAAAATCTGGCCCAGGTGGATTCCGGCGAAGAAGGCACAAAATCAATAATAGATCATTAAAAATGAATAACGAACGCATAACCCTGTGTAATTTACCAATGAAGAACATGGAACAATAAGAATTTATCATTAGAATCATCCAACTCAACCAAATTCAAAGTTTCACTAAGCTTCCTAGAAAATCTAGAAAAATCCGGTCAGACTGGATTTCTGCGAAAATGACAACACTACATGAATTCTAGGGAAACGAGGGGAAAAAGGAGGAACTGGAAAATCCAGGACTGACAAAAAATCCCGAAGCTAGAGGAAAATGCGAACATCGACCACAACTCTGCTCAAATTGATCAAAGATCACGAATTTGAGGACCCCAGGCATGGAACCAGCTAACTCAGAACCTTCAACATATCTTCCTTGAATTCTAGGCTCAATCGAAAGCAAATCAAAAATAAATGGAAACGCCCTAGGCATGAAACCCTAGATTTTAACCATAAAGCACAGAGCAAGCTAAGGACATAGAAATTCAAACTCCAAGCATGCCAAAACACAACTCACATTCATCAATCGAAAGCAAGGCAACATGTACATACCATGAATGAAATGCCAATCGACTCCAGCAAAGACAAACAACAATTCGAATGCCCAAGCAAACAACAACGATGAAAACGCCAAGGGAATCACAACCAGATCAAAATTTCACAAATTCAATATGCCACAGCGAACCAAGTACCCAAGGATCAAATATCACAACTCATCAAGACGCCAACGATAAAGAAAAATGGCATAAAGCTAAAAAAATCAACCAAGTTCGGAAACCTAACGGCAAGGCGGAATTCCGAAAAAATCTGGCCCAGGTGGAATTCCGCGAAGGCAAGAAATCTCTGAACTACAGTGTAAAACAGGCCGAGCCGGACCCCAAGCACAATTCGGGAAAATTCGGATGGGGCGGACAATCCCGAACCAGGGCCAAAACACGAACTTTTCCAAAAACATAAGATTTTCAACATGCAACTTTGGGAAAACACCTAGGCAAGCAAGATGAACACTTTAAACTCGTGCCTAGGCAATGAAAATCCTCAAAATCAAAGGGGGAAAAACACAAAAGCGAAAGAAAAAGAGGGTCCCTGCTTTCAGCGGGGCGTGTGTGCAAAAATTGCACAACAATATGTACGTTCAATAATTAGCGATAATTAGTCAATGAACTTATTCAATTCACGTCAATCAATAATTAGTCAATAAATCATAATTTACAAATAATAGCATCCAATACTAATTTATAAGTTGTCAAAACAAATAATAGCATCCAATACTAATTTATAAGTTATCAAAATAAATAATAGCATCCAACACTAATTTATAAGCTATCAAAACAATAAATAGCATCCAATACTAATTTATAAGTTGTCAAAACAAATAATAGCATCAAATACTAATTTATAAGCTTTCAAAACAAATAATAGCATCCAACACTAATTTATAGGTTGTCTTAAGGGGTCCTAATACGACGTCTTAAGGGGATGTCTTAAGGGGTCCTAATACAACATCTTAAGGGGATGTCTTAAGGGGTCCTAATACGACGTCTTAAGGGGATGTCTTAAGGGGTCGTCTTAAAGAGTCGTCTTAAGGGGATGTCTTAAGTATAATATTTAGGATATGTGTTAATATGAAACATCTTAAGGGGATTCCTTAAGGGGTCATAATACAACATCTTAAGGATATAATTTATTTAACAATAATTTATGCATAATATTTAGTGATTATACAATCAAATATAAAGTTTCAAAGTAGGAAAACATGCACATTTAACAAACAAAATATATAGAATATTGATTTAGATACATAAAAGTACATAGAGTACATAATTGTGTATGTGACGAGGGAGCGAACCTGAGACACAGAAAATGATGCAACAACTAAAGAAATTTATTATTATTTATAATGGAAATTCTTACATGCAGAGGATCACAAATCCTTAAGCTCTGCAATACATGCAAGCTACAAGAAATTACAGAAATTACAGTATTTTCCCTTTTCGCAGCATGCAAATTCTTTGCCCAAAAAGCTACCAAAAATTAGAAATACTGCCCATAAATAGAGCTCCTTTCGAATTTGGAGCCAAAACAACATTCAAATTTGAGTTTCGGCGGTTTGGGGCCCAAATTACAATTTGAAATTCAAATTTAAATTCACATTCAAAAATTAGCACATTTCTAAAAATGCACCAACTTCCGGAAGCCATCACTTTTAATTCGACCGTCGGATTTTCAATGATAATACCTTTTCGAAAAGCTCTCGAAAATATGATGTGGCACAAAGTAGAGCCTATGGCCGAATACTTTGAGTTTTTGCAAATTTTCAGGCCCATCTCTAAGGGCCTCAAATTTGGCTTTGAATATTTTAATAGCTAAAGGGGTATCCAAAAATGCAAAAACATCTAAGAAACAACCAACAGGAAATTAAAATCTTTTTTTTTTTTTGGGTGATGCAGGATTGCCCTTACACCACTGGATGCTCCTGCATCAGTATGTACATGTATTTGTAATTTGTACAAAATGTTTAATTTTGTAAGTATATATGTACATATATGTCATCTCAAAACAATGTTTACAAAATTTGGATAAGCCATCTGAAGAACATCTTAAACTCATGCCCGGAATGTACTAGGTTTTCACACCACCTGATATCAAAAAGGTACAAGCAATATCAATGATATCATCAAAACATACATATTTTAATTTATATAAAACTATCTATATGTACACAACTCAAGCACCTGCATTTAAAAGTATTCCACACATGTGTGTAGGTTGAATCCAGGCATCCTCTCCTTTTTGTTTCAAAATATGATCTATCAATGCAATGATGGCTTAAGGATACACAAAAGGATAATAAATCAATTTTAACTATTAATGTACAAGCAATATCAATATATAATCAAAACATGTATTTGAATATAATTTAACTAATAATTACCTATTTTTACCAAGTATTCCATGTTGTCTAGGTTGAATCTGCATGGACTAGACCCTTTTTGTGATTATGGCTTAAGGATATATAAAAGGACAATTTAAATAAATTTCAACTAATAACAAACTTGACCAATATCAAAGCATGTATTTAATCTATTTAAAAGGACAATATAAAACTAAAACTATATTTACCTGTATTTATTTATTCCATTGTACCATCTGCATCCTCTCTTTTTTGCAATGCATCTATGATTGTCTCATGCTCTTCCATAGAAATTTTCTGTAACACTTTATTTGCAGGTCTTCCACAATACCGATCTAGTTTTATATTTGTTGCCACCACCAAATGTGAATAGTGTATAATCTTTTTATGCTTTTTATAATCTTCGAATGTAGGTAGACCATTCATCCTTGTCAAGAATTTTCATAGCCAATTTCCAATAACCACCACTGATCCTATTTGAAAACATGAAAATCATCATCAAATAAGTTCTCAAAATTTTATTAAGGGGATCAAAGACTTGTTCTAAAAAATTTCTTAAGGGGATCAAAAACTTGTTATCAAAATTTGAATAAGGGAATGTCTTAAGGGGATCACCATCCCTGTTGGATAATGATAGCCATCATCATCTTCTCGAGGTGCTATTAACTTATGTTTAGTCTCCACACAACGAGCCAACCAATATTTTTTTTTCTCTTCATTCCCCTCAGGTGCAACAACATACACATGTCCCGCAAAAAAAAATTGATTTAATAACTTGCGCATATCCATATAAATAATTTAGTATTTATAGAAAATAACTTAATGAAGTGAAATAAATTGAATTAAATTACCTTCTTGTACAAGGTCTGAAACACAGTCATAGTCTTCAGATACAAACACTTGATTATTTTCTTCAATAGTTCTTTCATATTGATCATGTGCTTGTGTAGGTGTCAACGATCTTTTCTCCCACTATTCAACCCATTATGTATTTTCACATACTTCCTAATCTTCTGAGATACAAAACTGAAAAAAAATGCAAGATCCCTTGTCCAGATAGTACATGTGCTTGTTGTCGAACTCCTAAATGAATTCCATTTAGTAGATCCATTGATTGTCTCACAGTCAACTCTAGGTACAATGTTCTCTTCTTCAACCAACCAAAATAATTGATGAACTGTAGAGTACTCACTCAAACCAAGTGCAGATAATCTTGTATTACACCAATCCACAATCCCATGTGCATCTTTAAATTTTACTACATCCTCAAATTTAAATTGTTCTCTAGCAAGAATTCTTTTGACACACGCACCAGCTCCATCATGTTCTCCTTTATCATGCCCAGCTTTAAAAAAACTCCATACATGCTGGACATTAAGTTCCTTGTGAACCCTACTTAACCAATAGAACATTCGAGCATTCTTGAACTGCCCTGTACAATTATCTGACCATATGAGGTGTTCTTTCATTTGGATTCCTCTTTCTCTTAAATTTCTATAAAATATACTAAAACAGTATTGAACAAACTCTGATGAGTGTAATCGGTTGTCACTCAAATAAAAATGATACTCCCTCAAAAAATTTCTATCATCCTCAGTGCTATCATCTACATTTCTTTAAACAATATAGACAAACATAACTACTTGCACTAAATTATAATACTGTGATTGAATTTCCTCTTGTGGAGCTAGAGTATAATTTTCCAAAAAATCAACCACTGAAAGTATAGTACCAATTGGAAATGTGTTTCTACATGTGCGAAATTGGCCATCAATCCATCGAGCATGTTGAGAGTGCATGACATATTTTGGTACAATCTTATTCTTAAATTCACTCATGAATGCATGCACACTAACTTTTTTTGTAACTAAATCACAACGCTTTCCTATTTTTCCATCTTTTAAAGAATATTGAACATTCTTAAATCATTTAACATCTACTAATTATTGTCCAAAATCATTATCAACACTTCCATGCATACAAATTCTTAAGAATGAAATATTTCCACAGTTAATGCATTGTCCAAAAATACAAGAACTTAAATAAAACAATTTACCATTAGATCTCTCACAAAAAAAACTTGAAATAAAATCCCTTATTGCTTCAGGTGGCATATTAATACCACATTCATGTATAATCATGTTAGTATGCAAGGTACAATGTATATATCGAAAAACATCATAAAAATAATGAAATTGAACATGTGTTTTACAACAACAAGATATTTGTTTCTTATTAATTTTTAGATACCAAGGTTTACATTTTCAAAAGACCTTTGACTTATTTTAATATTACCAGGTAAAACTAAATCACCACAAAATTTTCTATAAAATTCAGTTTGTGTTGTATCTAATAGGTGTTTTGGGTGAGGATCGCGAACTTTGGAACCCACCCTTAATTTTAAAACATCTCTAGCATTAGATGAAACCCTAGTATTATCATGCTAATATTTTTCGATCAAAGATTTAATTTCAACATTCAATTTCATATCAGACCTTGGGAGTCAACCATTGAAACTCCAACATTGGTTGATAGGATCATTTTCTATACTTTCTCTTCTTTTTTCCACTCTTAGCAATGTTTTAGGATGTATTTTTAAAACTTCACTAATATTACTTACCATTCTTTTATTCAAAGTTGCTTTATTAACTATAGAAGTTGTTATGGCTCTTCTTGCTACATTTTTATCTTTAGATCAACTATTTTTCCCAATAGATTGAAGCACTAGCAACAGTAGACATAACATGTTTTAATGATTGATCTTTTCTTTTTGGTTTAACAAAAAATCCTAACCTTTTCATTTTTTTCCTCATTTTTTTCATTCTCATCAATTGCATCATTAGTTGACATTGAAATGCAAATTTTTTTATGATAAAATAATTTGTTGTATATTCTATTCACATGTGTTCTTATTTCCCTCCACGAAATTTGACCAGGAAGATTATCAAAAACACCACTTTCAATTTAATAAAAAAGTATTTTCATTAAATTCAACATCACATTCTAGATTTTCATCTTCATCTTCATTTTCATTTTCACTTTAAACTTCAAAATGATTTACATTTTCATCTTCATTTTCATCAACAAAACGATTTTCATTTTCATTTTCATCAACAAAACTGTTTTCATTTTCATTTTCAACAAAAGGATCATTCTCATTTTCATTTTCAACAAAATATTTTTGTTTTTCATTTTCAAAAAATTCTATAAAAGTTTCATCTCTCCAAACATTATCAATCTCAACATCATTAAGTCCAGCATCTTGTAAAACTTCTACATACGAATTTACCATTCACTAACATGTGGATTTGAAGACATACTTGGAATTTTGCATATTGAAACATTCTCCATAGCATTGAAAGAGGGATTTGAAGACATAGTAGGACTTGCTTTTATAATCATATTCTTCTCCAAATTGACTTGAAAATTAGCTTCATCTACAACCATGGTCTCCTTAATGTTTTCATCTTCAATAGTTGTGGAATTGGATGCTCCCCATCATTCATTGATTTAATTCTCATTCTTATTTCTCTTTGTCTTTGTCTCTCCTTCTCTTTATTTGCTTCAATTTCTTCAAGATTCAATGTCTTCCTCCTCTTATTACAAGCTTTATCTCCCATGATTATAAATTTATCAAGCACAAATGAATGTCAATAGTGAAATTCTTCAAAAAATTCAATCCAAATTGGAATTTGAAGACCTATAAGGACAAAATTCTTCCTCTTGTGTTCCTCAAAACAAGTAGAAAACTAGTACAATTCCACTTTAAAAATTGTTTTCTTCATGCCTCCTTTGAAAAATTTAATCCATATTGCAAGTTGAAGACCTTTTGTTCCTCCAAAAAAGTACAAAACTAACACAATTCCACTTCAAAAATGGTTTACATGATGCCTCCTTTGAAAAAATCAATCAAAAATGCAATTTCACCACCTGCAAAGACAATAGTTGATGAAAAATCACCCAATATGTCGTACTCGGTCGTACATGTGAAGTTGCAAACTTCACAATAAACTTTGCCAGTAAATTTTAAAAAACAAGGTTAAACACAAATAGGATCGCGTTCCCAATATTAAATGTAGGGACTGTTGACAAAGGAACAAGATCATTTTTATAAAGTGGGATCCCATTTCCCTTTCAATGGATACGACATTTAATATTGGGAAATGGGATCCTGCTTTACAAAATAGGATCTCGTTTCTAAAAATTTGAAATTGGATTTGCTTTGTGGTCGGGTTTCTACCTTGTATTTTGGTTCAGGAAAAGCATTGGGAATCTGAACCTAGGCCTTCAACCTGGTTTAACCTACAAGTTGAAGGTCCTAACAATGTTAGAGAAAAATACCAAGTTTGGACATATGGCTGACGACTTTTTTTGCATAATGTTTTGACGAAATTAAAACCCATTTTAGATGAGACAATGCAGATTCCAAATATGTAATTTTTTTTACAATTGGATTATTTTTTCTATTTTTTAATTAATTTCTAATGAAACTGGTCCATAAACTTTAAATATCAGGGTTTTTTACTATTTTAATAACTTTTGATCAACATAACATTTTGACAAACGGATTGCACGAGAACAAACTTCAAAAATTATTTTCAATTTTAAAAACAAAAAATGATAAGTTTAGGTCATCTTATGCGTGTCGTACATGACGATTTTTCAAAACGACAAATATGCCTAATAAAAATTTAACAAAAAAAAATTCAATAAAAAATTACAAAAAAATATCGAAAACAAGCTTCAGTGAGTCACAAATATTTTTCCAAAAGGATTTAGAAAAATACGATAATTTAGGTCAAAATATTGATGTCGTACACGTGCATGGTATGGTAAAAAAAAAGTGACTTTTAAACAGTTGTTTTTAGAAACGCCTATTGAAACTCAATTTGTACAATCTGGGTATTGAAATAAATTACATATTTGGAAACTAGATTCCGAGTACTACATTTTATGATTAGTGACTTTTTTGAAGATTCCATCTCTAAGTGCTTCAAATTTTAAGGTCAAATGTGTCAAATTCTGAAAATCAGGGAAAACACTTCCACTTTTTGGCCAAAAAGTGGACTCAACTTCTTGCCAACGCCCCTCAATGGTTGTCTTATTGTGTGCAATTGATGATTGATGTGTATTTCTATGTTTTATGTTTAATACCTCAAATAACACTCAATTAAAATGACTAAATATACTACTAACTGAAGTCAATTAATAACTAAATTGACAATATACTACCAATTGACAAAAATCAGAGAACAACAAATAAATATGACTAGATATATGACCAATGAAATCAGTGAATAAAAATGACTAAATTTAATACCAAATTGATCAAAATGATGATTAAAATTAATGACTAAATACACTACCAATGCACAAAAATCAGTGAATAAAAATGACTAAATAAGTGACTAATTAACAACAATCAATGACTAAATATATCAATGAATAAAAAATTACTAAATAAGTGACCAGATTACAACAATCAACAACTAAATAAGTAACTAGTTAAATATATCAATGAATAAAAAATGACTAAATAAGTGACTAGATTACAACAATCAATGACTAAATCAACGACTAAATATATCAGTGAATAAAAAATGACTAAATAAGTGACCAAATTACAGTAATCAATGACTAAATCAACGACTAAATATACTACCAAATTGATCAATCAAAACAACCAATAAATGACTAAAAATGGTTTAGTCATCAATATGGTCACATTATAAATGACTGGCAATAAACTACTAATGGTCATGTGACCATGTTTAGTCATTTATAAGCAGTTTGTAGTAGTTTTTCAGTCATATATTATTGTTTTTGTACTAGTGATATCTAGATCTATCACACAGTGGATACAACCTACACATATGACATTCCTTTCCTAGTATGTAAACCTGGATCATAGTGACTGATAGTGTAAACAGTGGAAACTTACACTACTTTGGCCAAAGTATTCATCACCCAATATTTAGAGCAAACGTCATATAATTCACCCACCTTCCTAGCTCGATTTGTATTGACCATTCATAACGTATGCATAGGTTATCCCCTTACACCATGGAGTAACCTTAACCCCAAGAATAACTATTTCCCTCTTATGTTTACTATGAAACTTCTACTTAAGTAATTCAAAGTAATTCTAGCATACCAATTAACCATATGGATAAACATAATGTCACATCATTAATTGACTCTATTTCAAAAGTACATTCACAACAATAAAATTGTCCATTCAAGAGTGTAATCTCAACAACAAATGACTTCAAACAATGATATAAACAACAATCAAAATATCAACTAGATTATAAAGGTTAAATCCAACCTATGTGCTTCAATCACTAATCAAGTAAAAAACCCTACCAAATAGGTTATTCTTGACCTAGGGTTTTGATCAAAGTAAAGTAACATTCAAGTGAACATAAACCAATCTTAAAACTTCTCTTTCATACACCTCATACATTCACATGTGTACTATAGTTGTATATCATTTGGAGGACATAATCATCTCATGAGGAGTTAGTGCATCTACACCCATAGTCCTCTCACAATATAGTTTTGGGTTACCGAAACATGTGTCCTCATTTTGAATTCCATGAATAGGAATAGTATTAATTCAAAATAAGAAAATAGCATAAACAGCTAATGCAACTCACAACCCTATTATAGTATATTGATATAACCTTCAAGTTTATACCCTAATCCTAGGGAAAGATTATCTTCCTACATTCTAGAAGAAATATGTAATCAATCAAGTAAAGTTTATCCATCAAGGTTTGCATAACATTACTACCTAACAATGATGACATTTCTATCATGCCATCATTCCCTTTGTATTACCAACCTTATTATCCCTGAAGGTTTTACCTAGCATTAAAACACTTCCAAGTAACAACTATATAATCTTAACTTATATAGATTAAAGTAACCACATAAACATTCATACTCCAATGTATATAGTATATGCATATAACCTTTTATCGAGGTTTTCTATCAACTAGAATTATCAAACATCTTTCATACTTATCCAAAGAATATGATAACCAATTCATAATAGAATAACTTACTTTCCAAACAAGACAAAGTCATACAATCTTTTGAAATTCATAAAAAGTATAAAATAAAAGAAATCAGCATGCATGTTTATGCAATGCTCCAATTGATCGAACTAGATTCCTAACACAACCTTCCCAAATCAGTAAGAAATTCCCAATTATCCTTCCCTCTTCACCAAAATATCACTCTCAAAATCCTCCCACAACTCTCAAAAACTCTCTCAACTCAGAAAATCACACCAAGAATGTAGATATGCGTCTCTATTTAGGTAGACAGCACCTCTATTTATACAAAAAGGTCAACAAATAAAGGATAGAAATAGGGTATCAAGAATGGCACTTATCATCCCAAAATGTTTGACTCAGCAAGATTAAGAAAAGGTGGCAACTAAAATTGTTGCACAGTAAACACATACTCAGCCATAGTGAATGAGTCGCCCATTTAAATGGACAACATGAATGATAATCAGAATTGCAAGGTTTATGTCTTCTACAGGTCGACTCTATTTGGCTAGTGTTACTCTTGACCAATTCACATATTTCATATTGATTCATAATCTATAATTCATATTGCAAATCAGACTTCTAATCAGTTCTTACTTCTCACAAGTTGGTGCCACATTCCTTCCTACATGCCCTATTCCTTTGGCTATTGTTTACAATGACTAGGTCAAAGTTTCCTGTGCGTGGATATTCACCTTTTTTTGTATTTGACTTAGTCTTAGGCAGTTTACTTAACACGTTGGTTGGCATTGGATACTATGTGCTTTACATAGCACTACTCATATTTCATAATATTCAGCACTTTGACTAAGTCTTGTGCAATGAGTTTGTTGTTTTAAAATTGATTTGTTATTACCTCCACATGCTTCATACTTCACTTCCCTTGAATATGTATTAACCGTGCTTTTATTTTTATATTATTTAAATTAATAACAAGGCGTTATGCATTATACTATCTCCCCAATCTGCTATACACGTGGCCTCTTACACCACTAAATGTGGCATGTTTTGGTTCCTTCAAAGTATGTGCACTTCCTATTATATGTTTAGTTGTGTTTCATACATAGTAAATGTTGTATTTAATATGATTAAGCGCTTAATAAACATTTCAGTGCCATTGAAATCATTAACACATATTTAATATATATACATTATATATATATATATATATCTCAATTTATAAGTTTATAAGATGCATTATTCAATATTCGAATAGACATACTCATATTTACGTATTTCGCATAACAATGCATGCATGTTTATATATACATATACACATATGTTTATATATTAATATACTTGTATGGACATTTCCATTTACGTTGACACATACGTGCATATATATATATATATATACATAAATATCATTGTCTCCATAATTAAACACATATATTTGTAATCACATCGGCTATCATATGTACACGAAGTGTATATATAACTCATTGATTAAATATAAACACATAATGAAGAAATCACATAAGAAAAGAGACTCAAACACAACCCAAATCCAAAACATTCATAGATAAGATCATAATGTCTTATAAATCATACTCAAACAATGATAAGGATTACTTACCATTTTCCCAAATTACTAACTCGACTTTACTAAACTAGAAGTGTGTGTGTGAAAGCTCGGTTTAGATCTTATCAAAGGTTACCAAACCAATCCCCTCTCTCCGAGTGATACTTCCCCTCTCTTCCAAAGGCTTGAACTTGTTCCTACATTCAACTTAGCACATAATAACAGTAGTCAGATGTTCACATCAAATCCACTTGCATCATAAAATATTTACATCGACAAAGCATTAGAATATTCACATTGTAATACATATTCTTTCATCGTACTTCATCAATATAAACATAATCATTCATTTAAAATAAATAACATCTTAATACATATTTTAGTATTTCATTCTCCTACTAGGTCCATATTAAAGTCACATTTTGCATTTATCAACACTTTCACTCCTGAAGGTAAAAGTAACTTAGTAACTAGGAAACGGGGTGTAACACACTTCCCCCCTTGTGAATCATCGTCCTTGATGATTTTAAGTTCTAAACATATATATAAAGTCAAATAATGGTCTGTACCTTCAATTTTCTCATCGTGTAAGAAATAGGCATATTCTATTAATAACAAAAACAATCTTCCCTCACAAAATGACCTTTTGCAATCTCGTCCATGTTGGACCTTGCACTGAGGGTCTAAGGTAACATATAGGGAGAACTTTTGTGCTTTACACATACCTTCCCTTTAAAGAACTATACTTTATAATCATATTAACTCCTTTTTTCTTCATAAGCACAATAGTGACCATATCCTATATGACACCTATATCCTAGTGATTGGAAAACATGTTCTCATTGCCTAATGCAATTATCCTCAGTATAACCCAAATAGATAAGGATTTTTAGTGTATTGTACACTACATCGTGGGTCCCATCCTTTCTTTTGGTGTTTACTCCATCGGACAACTCAAAATTCGAGATCGTCCATCACTGAAACAACCATCTACCTTAAGCATGATTATACTTCATAATTTTAATATTGCATCAACAATTTTTTATTGATCCTTCAATCGATTATTCCTTTTATGACAACATTTCTGGTCGTAGCTTCTTCTGAATTTAGGAATTGCAACCCCTCTTCTGTAAATGGATCAAATTATAATGATATAAGTTTTTATTTTCTAAAAAATATTCCTCAAATCCTCCAAGATTGGATTTATCTCTTTTTCCTAACTACATAACTTAAAGTAATAATTTGAACATTCATTCAATTGATTTTTTTCATAATATGACCATGGTTTACTTAGAATCTTATCATTACTTGCTTGTTCCCATTTGAGATAGCCTTCTCAGGAACATTAAGCAGCTGCTTTACACCATTTGTTGTTTAGGACTAATATCCTTTAAATCAAATTTCCCAATCTATATTGGTTACCTTGGTGAGTCTATTCACCTTAACTTTATGTCAATTCCATAAACATAGAAAGATCAAACTATTTTAATGATCTACCACTTCCTCACTAGAATTTTATAAGAGTATACAAGTCATGTCGATGACGAAACCATGTCTACATCCTCTGGCTTACTGGATGACAACTTACTACATACCTTGCATTATCTTATTCTATCCCTCTCCATATTATAGTGGTTTCCCATTTATCAAATAATTTTGTCATTACTAGGAATCCTAAGTATGAAATCAATTTACCTCATTCATTTCTTAATCTCCCAAATTTTGGTTACATAGGTTCTTTTCTAATTCATAATAGTCCATTCTAACTAAGTGAAACCTCATCCATGGACTTATGCCATATTCAATTCTCAAGTATAATGATTTGATATTTTCATGGAGACAAAACTCCTTCATCTTATGGCATCCATAACTTGGATTTCTCTCATCTTTTAATCATTTCCAAAGTTGTAATATGATTTTCAACTCGATTTATCTCTTCCAATGAGAATTTATATTAGCTGAGTATCAATCCTTATTTCATTATACTTGTTTGATATTATCTTCCAAAAGATATCAACAATTATTTTATACCTAGTTTTCAAGCATGTACATTTTCTCTATAACTCACAATCATGAGTTCATGAATCTTCCCTTTCTGATAGCATAGGTGATAATCTTTCCTTACATTATTAAGCATACTACCTATCTTTTTCCAAAATATTATTGATAATATCAATTTGATCTTCCAAGACAAATATGAATATAGTTGTATCGAAAATACTTCTCTCTCGTGGGTCATAATCCTTGACCTCCCCTCTACCTTTCCCCAATAATTCTAATACCTTATCCTTTTAACTTTACCAACCTTGTTGAGGTCATATAAGACTTTGGTTGTAGGTCTTTGAATCATGACTTATGGAGAATCCAAAAGTTCTTCCAAGTTGAAAATAAATTAATAAACTTTGTTGTATGGGTACTTTATCTAAGTCTATCTACTCTCCTTCTTCCCCCCTTAGTGTTTCCATGATATTAGATCATCTTAAATTTGAACTCTTAGCAAACATTCACTTTCCCCAAATTGAATTGATTTTATAATTTATTTTTGTTGGCTTTTAATAGTTGTTTGATTATTACTTGCTTTTCTTACCCTCCATGGTATGCCTTGAATATACTTTTTCATTCCAAAAATTTGATTCATCATTTCCCTTTAATCACTTAGATTCAATAGTTGAATCTTCCATAACGAGATCTAATGAATAATCAGGAACTTTACAAGCTATGAGGTACTCTAGTATTTCATTCCAATTCTCTTTTCCATGTACATTAATATCCTTTAACCATAGTGAAAAAATATCTTGTATCCACAAAACCCCACTTGTTGATGTGTTAATGAGCTTTCCTAAGGATCCCTATATCAATTATGTCTTCTATTGAACACCTAGAATACTGAGAGGGGGGTGAATCAGTATTCCTCTAAACCAATTAAACACAACCCATCCAATTAACCGAATAGAAATAACTGCAATGAGGAATGAAAGCATTAATACAACCACAGAATCACATGACACATGAACGCCAGTATTTTTACATGGAAAACCCAAAAAGGGAAAAACCATGGTGAGGGTTAACTCACAATATATTATATCTAGATATAAGATATTACAGAAAGGCTCACTACTAGGACGCATTGTCCAAGAAAAGGCTCACAACCCACTGAGAAAGAACAAAGAAGAGTTGGCAACACTACCTATTTAAACTAATACAATAGCATCTATCATATGCCAGATTATAGTTCCATTCAAGTACAAAAATATCTTCACACTTGTCTAAATTAATACTCTACTTTGTTCATAATCTACTCAATATTGCATCGCACACATGTAGGTGAATCGCCATACATGTCATAAATCGCATACAATCTACTCTGCTCCACCACAATCGCATATCATATATTCCTTCCACACACTCTACCACCTTTTTCCTTGCTCTCTCTGCCACCACACTATGTTTCGGTTTTGATCTCATATATATATATATATATATGTATGTATGTATGTATGTATGTATGTATATGCCTAATTAGAAGTAACACAAAAAATTAAATGTGTCGTCCTCAAAGAATTTTATCCATACTTAGCGCCTAAATTTAAAATTCAATTTACATAAGATAGGTCAACATGGACCTAATATAAATCCCACATAAGATAGAGTTACTTGCATATCCTCCACAAAAAATTAAACATGTTAGGTCGGCCCAAAATAGACCTAAACACAAAGTCTTCAAGTGTACATGTAATTCATCAACTTTTAAAACTCGATCTCCCATCAAATTCCCATTCAACTGAGATTTATTATCTTATCTTCATCATTACAAAACAAAATAATTATTCACAAAGAAATGTCAAATATCCCACACTGGTATATTGTACAAAAGATAATTGTGATATACAGAGCTACACACTATCATTCATATCTTCCTAGAAACTTTACAAAATGTCACACAAAATTGAATGCTATTGCATTTGATAAACTCTAAATTGTAATTGTGAATGTAGAAGATTATACCATCGTGCGGTGAAGTTCGGACCCAAAAACTAAAGCACTAAACCACAAAAATTTGAAAGGAAATACTTATCCAAATTCATGATAAACCATACTTTCTAGATCAACTTGTACTAAACATGAGTCGCCAAAAATACTTCCACACTAAACTAGGATGATCATAACAATTTTGACATCAATGACAACACTGGATCAAACAATGTATATGCACTTCATGCTCATGTTTCCAAACTGCATCATCAAAGATAGACTTCCAACTTCCAACAATCTCCCCCTTTGTCATTGATGGAAACATGCATATCAAAAACATTTTTAAAGGCTTGAAAAATGTGTCTCCCCTTTACACATAAACTTGTCTCCCCCTTACACATATCTCTCCAAGAATTTTGACAAAAATATTTTCCAGCTATCTCTCCCAAAATGTACCTGTCACTTCCCAAGTGTTTTGAAAAAAAATATTTTTTCCAATATCTCCCCCCCTTTGACATCAATGACAAAGGGTGTGCAAAGACTCGGTATGCTACCCTTAGATATATATTTTGACTCCCCCTCAACCAAAAAGAAAAATTTATGCAAATAAGGGATTCTGAAAATTTAGGATAATGCATAGAAGTAAGAATTATCAACCTGAAGATGTTGACCCTTTGAGCTTCTTCAGAATATCCTACCAAGTAGATCTACCTTCTTCCCAAAGTCTTTTTTCTTCTGCAAGATTCTTGCACTATAGTTCAAGCTCCATTAGAGTCTCTTCTCCTTCTTCCACAGTACTGGGGTTGAGATTTATTGTTGAGAGTTTATCAGTACTAGCAAAAGCAATAGAAATAGGAGTGTGCTTTATCTTCACTAAGTCCCTAAGAGTCACATATTGTCTGATTGTTTCGTCTCTCTGATTCTTTAAGGAAAAGTAATTGTCATGTAGCTACATAATGTCAGTCCATTTTTTATTGCCTATGTCTCTTGCTAGATCATAAATATATGCTTCATAGCCTATTTGTGTTTCAATTGAGATCATGGCATATTTTATGCTTCGTGTGTTATTCAGCCATTTCAAGCAATATGAGAGTAGGTTTTATGCTTCTTCTTCACAGGTTTGAGCATCCTTCAAACCTTTCATATCTTTTTTATATGAATTTGTGCATTTATTTGTGATATCCTCTAGATTCTTCTCTATAGGACTTGCCTCTAATTCACTTCTATATTTTCCTTTTAATTCAGATACATATACCTTCAATGAATCAACCAAGCATCTGAAGTTTTCTATAGTAGAAAATGATGTATCAATGCTTGTTCTGGGGGATACTTCTTGTAAGGATTTCATGGATTCATCCACATCTTGTGCACTTATAATTTTGAATCTAGCTTCATTCTCATGTTGAGCATCATCTATGTGCATTCTTTCTCCTTCCGTGTTGGCAACTTCTTGTTTAACTTCAACTAGAGGATTAATAGTGCTCTTTATTTTCTTAACTGTCCTCCTAGAATTGTTGAAGGCTTTAGTTTTAGTCATGTCCTCTAATCCTGATCAATTAAGGTCTTTTGGGCTTCTTAGAAACACTTTTGCATAGTGAACAACTTCAACCTCAGTCACTTCATAGTCTAATTTAGAAATCTAAATAGTTCTGGGCTCAATTTCTTCCATGAAGTCAAAGTTAGTACAAACAAGAAAATTAATGTCTATTGAGTACCTTCTCAACACACTATTAGTAATTCTCACTCTTTCATTCATTCTCATTTGAAACATTCCAAATAATGTTGCAAGAGCATCATCTTGAGAATTCAAACCTCCAAGTCTTCTCATTGTTGAATAAGACAACTAAGAGGGGGGGTGAATCAGTTGTCAGATTCTAACCTTCAAATCAATTACTGGAACTAATACTTAAAACTACTTAAATGATTAATCTTCAAATGACAATACAGAAACTCAAATCCAACACATAAACATAATAACACCATATTTACATGGAAAACCCAATGAGGGAAAAACCACGGTGAGGATTAACTCACACTATAGAGAATATCAAAACCGATTACAAAAAGGCTCACTACCTGAAACAAGGACTCACATTCTGGAACAAGGACTCACTGTCCAACATGGCTACAACCCAGAGGGCTCACTTCCATAGAGATACAAAGAATAAAAAGAAGACTTGTTATAGAGAGACAACAATCCCAATGCAACAAAGGATTCCACCACAGTCACTTGATCAACTTCCATGAATGATAGAGTTCACCTTTTTCTCACTACATCTAGAAACTTGGCATTAAGCTTCGCACTAATCTACCACACACAACTTACACACACTTTCTAAATAGCATCAATATTACATCTACTCTTTCACTTATCTTCCTTCTTTTCTCTTGTATATTTTTCATTACTAGCTCATCCTATATTTATACTATCTCCAACCTCGAAAAAGATACAAATTCGGCCATCCAACTTCAAATTAAAATTAGGTCAGTGCCAAAACATCCTAGGGTGAAATTATAATGAGGGAAACCAAAACACACGCTTCACTGGGACCCAAAATAGATCCAACACGCTTCATTAACTTTGAAGATAGTGCTTAACACACAGTCGGCCAAACCAGTATAAAACACATAAGACAATTAATCTTGAAACTTCTAGAAACCAAAAATATCTTCAATGCAATCAAAACATCTTAACTCTAGAACCGCAAGTCAAAAGACTTCATCAAAGAGAAATCCAGACCAACAAATTTTCTCCTGGACCTCAACCAGAACACAGAAAAAAATAGTTCACAACTGGTGAACACAACTCAAACTTCACAACGAACCAATAGCCAAACATCTAGATATAGCAACCTTCAACAACCATGACCAACATATCTAAATCACACTAACATAGGGGCAAATACTAGATCATTATCTTGAGAAACAATTGAATACCTGTAATCTTCCTTTAATACAATTTTCTCAATATCCTCAACATATACAACCAACAACAACTAGTAGATAACCAGTTGACCAGTTTGCATCAATGACAACACCTTCATTCCTTTTTCCATTCTTGCAACAATCTCCCCCTTTTCCATTGATGGCAACACATGATGTGAAAAACCATCAAAGACACCATACCAATTTTGAATATACTTCTCAAGATTTTTTCTTTTTTTGCTTCTCCCCCTCAGAAGATCATCTTCCTCATTACCTACTTTCTCTTATTAGATTTCTATCATTTTCACATGCTTTCTCTCCCCATTTGAAATCAATGGAAAATGCAAAAGATATGTTCATTGAATCTTCCTTTGACATGAAAACATAATACTCACAATGACAACACTTGAAACTACCTGCTCCCCTTGAGAGGTAGCCACCAAAACATCAGTCCAAAAAGATAGAACCATGAATCCACTAGATTGATGCATCTCCAAATGCATCTTATTTTATGAAAGGAGGGGAAATAACCCCTAACTTCTCCTAGAGATACTCAAAAGTATCTTTAGGAGGAGCCTTTGTAAATATATCAACAATCTGATCCTTTGTCATAACATACTCAAGCTTGACTTCATTCTCCTTGACCTTCTCTCTCAAGAAATGATATATGATAGATATATGCTTTCGTCCTCGAGTGTATCAGAAGATTCTTCGAAATGTTAATTGCACTTGTATTATCACATAAGGTAGAAGTGGGATCATCATATAGCATTGTGATATCTTTCAATGTCTATTCCATCCATAGAAATTGTGTACAACAAGATGCAGCAGCAATATACTCAGCTTCAACAGTAGACAAAGAGACTGGATCTTACTTCTTACTCAACCATGCCACCAATCTGCATCCAAGAAATAATGCACCACCACTTGTACTCTTTCTGTCATCTACACATCCATCCCAATTTGTATTTGTATTGGCACTAAGTGTAAAGTCGGTATCTTTAGGATACTAAAATCCATAATCTAGAGTGCCATTCAAATATCTGAATATTCTTTTAACAACAACAACATGAGTTTCCTTTGGATATTCTTGAAATCTATCCACAAGATAGATCGTGTGCATAATATTCAGTCTAGTAGTACTCAAATACATTAGTCCTCCAATCATAGATCTATACTTGCTTTGATCAGCCTTAGGTGAAACATCATCTTTACCCAATTTGTAACCAATCACCATAGGGGTATTTACCGATTTGGAACCACAAACTTCTTCAACATCTCTCTCACATACTTATACTGTGAAATGAAAATTCCTTTCTCTCTTTGATTAATCTATAGCCCAAGAAAGAAATTCTTCTCCCCAAACATAGACATTTCAAATTCGTTTTGCATCTCTTCCATAAACATCTTGCACATATTTTTTATTTCCTCCAAAGATAATGTCATCAACATATACAATTACAATCAAGATTTTTTCATTTTCAATCCTAAAGTACAAATTATTGTCTTCCACACCTTTGTTAAATCCTCGCTAAAACAAATACCTGTCTAACCTTGCATACCAAGCTCTAGGAGCTTGCTTCAATCCATATAAATATTTCTTCAATCTACACACCATATCCGGTTGATCTGTTAACTAAAATCCTTTTGGTTATTCCATGTAAACTTCTTCTTCCAGCTTACCATTCATAAATGTTGACTTGACATCTATTTGATCGACTTTGAAATTTTTATAAGCAGCCAATGCCAAGAACATCCTTATAGCTTCCATTCTTGCTACTGGGGAAAAAGAATCCTGAAAATCTATGCCTTCTACTTGTGAGTAGCCTTTACACACAATCCTCGCTTTGTTTCTGGCAACTTCTCCATTCTCATTTAACTTATTTCTAAATACCCATTTTGATCCAATGATATTTTTATTTGTCAGTCTTGGGACCAATTCCCAAGTCTGATTCTTCTAAATCTACAAAATTTCTTCTTTCATTGCTTCCTTCCAATGTTCATCTTTATAGGCTTCACTTACTATCTTTAGCTCAATATCAGAGAATAAACACAAATTTACTTCAGCATCAACTTTGCTTCTAGTTAACACTCCTTTTGTCTTGTCTCCAATAATCTAATTTTCTGAATGATTCCTCTATACATATTTTGGTGTCCTAGGGGACATCACCGGGGCATATTCTTCTCTTTCATTTTGTTCATCTTGCATTTTTTTCTCATCTTTATCCTATTCTTCCACAATTTCTTCTATTCTTGCACAATTATGTTCATTAGACACATATCCATCAATATCAATAGAATTCTTTATTGTCTCGTCAACCTTCACATTCAAGCTCTCTACAATATTTCTTTGTATTTTATTGAAACATTTGTATGTCTTGCTTTTAGTAGAGTATCCAAGAAATATTCCTTCATCACTTCTTGCATCAAACTTTCCCAAAGTTTCCTCATCTCTTCTAATATAGCATTTTCTTCCGAATACCTTGAAATATTTAACTGTAGGAATTCTTCCATGCCATAGCTCATAGGGAATATTTGTATTGTTTTCTCTTGCTTGAACTCGATTGAACACATAAATAACAGTATGAATAGCTTCTTTCTAGTAAACTTCTAGTAATCTGACTTCAAGAATCATTGACCTAGCAGCCTCTTGAACTATTCTATTTTTCCTTTCAACAACTCCATTATGCTGAGGAGTTCTCGGAGCAAATAATTGTCTCTTTATTCTATGCACTTCAAAAAAACATATTGAACTCATGGGAGGTGAATTCTCCACCTTTGTCAGATCTTTAGCATTTTATCTTCAAATTCATTTCATTTTCAACCATAGCCTTGAATTCCTTGAATCTATCTAATGCATTTGATTTCTCTCTAAGAAATATAACCCATGTATATCTAGAATAATCATCAATTAAAAGCATAAAGTACCTTTCACCAAATAGAATTCACACTCTCATAGGACCATAGAGATTTGTATGAACTAAATCCAGTAGTCCTATAGTATATTGTTCTTTTGTTCTATAATGATTTCTTGCTTGCTTCCTAAACTAACAATTCCTACAAATAGCATTAACAAGCTTTGTAATTCTCGGTAAATATCTCACATCCTAACAACATAATCCTTTCCAAGTTATCAAAATTCATGTGAAACATTCTCCTATGCCTTAACAAACTTTCATTTATCTGAATCATAAAACATCGTCCATCAACACCCTTAAGTTTATAAATATTCCCTTTCGATTTCTTTCCTATAGCAATCAATGTTATGAATCCTTTTTGGATCTCACATTTCTCATCCTTAAACAAAATATCATATCCTTTTTTGCACATTTGACCAACACTCAACAAATTATGCCTTAAACCCTTAACATAGTAGACATCGTGAGTATGATGCTTTCCATCAAAACTTACTGAACCTATCCCATAGATTTTATCACCATTATCATCTCTGAACATAACCAAGCCTCCATCATATTTCTCAAGCTTCACAAACTTAATCTTATCACCAGTCATTTGATGTGAACTACTATCAACTACCCAAAAATTATTTTTGTGCTTAGCAGTAGGGAAAAGATAACAATACCTTCATTTTTCTTCTTCTCCTTCTCTGGAGGGCTTTCCTTTACCTATTTTTCTGAATTAGTAGAATTAGGTTCATCCTTAATCACCAAGAACAAGAATTTATTGTCATCCAGGTCTTCGTATTCTGAATCTTCATTTGAAATACTAGCATTCTCATTCACATAGTAAGCTCTGTTAATCTTCTTTCCTTTCTTTTCTTTCTCATATCTTTGTTTATTCCTTTTAGCTCTTTCTGGAAACTTTGCAGCATAACAACCTATTTCTCCACAACTAAATCATTTAAAGGGAAACTTACCTTCATACTTACTAAAACCTTTTCTCATTCTTCTTACAAATTTAGCTTTTATTTCATCAAAGTTTTCTTCATCCAGATCTTCAACTTTTGTCTCTTTAAAAGTAGTCTTTGTTTTTCCTCCATTTCTTAGACTCGGCTTCCTCATCTCATAAGATGTCAAAAATACTAACAAAAGATCCTTGGTACAAGTCTTATAATCTATTGTCTTCTCAATAGCACTCACCTTCTCACTATAAGCATCAAGAAGAGTTTTGAGAATCTTCTTTACAATCCTGGTTTCATCTATAGTAGCGCCAAGTGATTGCATTCCAACCACTACCCCATCCAATCTTTGTACATAATCTTTAATGTTTTCATCTTCGGACATATGTATAAGATCAAACTATGTTTCCAAATTTTGCAATTTCACCTCTTTAACTCTTTCATCACCATCATGTGCTCTTTCTAAATTATCCCAGACTTCCTTAGTTGTCTTCAAATTCTAAACCTTAATCAACTTGGAATGTACCAAATTATTCTTCAACATGAACTTCACCTTATTATTCACTTCATGTGTGTTGATCTCTTTAGGTGTACTCAGACCATTAGCAGGAGGAGTGTAAGGATTCTTGTAAGCTTTCTCCACATCATATCCGCAATACTCTAGATATTCTTCCATCAATACTTTCTAGATACCATAATTAGTTCCATCAAATCTCGAATAATCAAAGATCATTTTTCTAGCCATCCTAGACCTTCCTCAAGTGATTAAGCTCTTCACCAAGGAACCAAGATCTGATACCAATTGTTGAATAGGACAACTGAGAGGGGGGTGAATCAGTTGTCACAAATTTTAACCTTCAAATCAATTACCAGAACTAATACTTAAAACTGCTTAAATGATTAATCTTCAAATGCCAATGTAGAAACTCAAATCCAACACATAAACATAATAACACCAAATTTATGTGGAAAACCCAATGAGGGAAATGTGTGAGTAAAATATGTGTAATGTAATAACACACAATCAATAAGACATTATATCAAGAGATTCAAACAAAGAATTAATCTAATTAAAACAAGAAATCTCTCAAAGTTGTCCCATTTCTCTCTAACTCCAAATATTTATTAAATCATTGTGGCTCTCAGATTGTGTAAGCACTGTGACTATTAAAATTCCAATCTAGAGAATGAGATGATGTAAAAATGCAGGAATCTAATCCTATATGATAATTTCTAAATGATATGATGGTGATACTATGGATGAAATTGATATGAAAATGGTTGTAAACTAGGATGCAACTAAATGAAAAGCCATGATTATGATTGCTATATGATTGCTAATTACTATTTTCTCAATGCTCAAATGCTTAATTGCTCAAATGCTATTTCTACAGAGTAAGATTGCACAAAGTTGGGATCCTTTTCATGTGGAAAGTAGTTGTATTTATAGATTCCCGACAACATATTTGTGATGTGGCAGCAAGTAAAGGTCTGGATTTGATTTGAAAGATTCAATGGTGAAGGATGAAGAAACTTGAGAAGATTATGGAGATTTTTCCTCCCCACAAAAACATTCTGCCAGAGGATAGGAAGAATCAATGGAAGAAGATGAAGAAGTTTTCCTATGATTTGTGTCAAATTTGTCTCCAATTTTTTCCATGAAGGTTGAGTTGAATTAATTAGATATAAAATATCTAATTTTTTTGGTGCATATGATGGGTGAAAAGAGGAAATAGCTGTTGAAATATGCTTTGATTGAATTATTTGGATTTATTCAATTTAGAAAAAGAGCATATTTAATTTAATAAAGCAAACTATAGAAATATGTTTATTAAATAAACATGGAAGAAATATAGTAATTAAATAAAACAAAGTATAAAACTTGTTTATTTAATTAAAATAGAATGGTGTGATTAAGGTAGAATAAATAGATAATTATAGAAGAAGTAGATAATTAAATAAAATAAAGTATTAAATTTTTTTATTTAATTAAGATGAAATAATATAATAAAGATAGAAGAATTAAATGTGAACTATATAAATAAATATTTATATTTCTTTATAAGTAGATGAATTAAAGGAGTCAATTAATCAAATAAATTGTATTTAATTAATTAGATTATCCATACCATTTTTAGGTGTATACATTTTGCCCCTCTTTGAAGTGATGTGTTTATGCATTGCTTCAAAGAAAATTTTGTCATTGCTGTTAGTACTGACGAAAAAATTTCAGTATGCCCCAGGGTGTTGATTTTTAGGTGATGATGGATGTATGCCCCTCGGGAGATAAATCGATGAATTTTTTGATTTTTTGGGATATTTTGGAAATTTTCAATTTTTTATGATTTTTTGATGATTTGATAAATATTTTCAAATTGAATGATTCAAAATCAATTTATCTCCTGAAAAAAAATGATGTTTACTCTGCCAAATGTGAAATTGATGAATTAAGCCCTCTGGAAAATAAAATAAATAAATCCCACCTAATCACTCTATAAAAGGTAATTTAGAATTCATTTGTGCATTGTGAGTTTGAAATTTGAAAGTGAGAGAAAACTTAGCATTTGGAGCAAAATGGTTATTCCATACCACATTCACCATTTCGAGCACGTGCAACGACACAACTGCCCAGCCACGTACGGACCTCCGGTAGGTACCCTAGAAACCTCCTCATAATTTGTGCATTTTAATTTCCTGCTTGTTTTAGTCATTTTAAATTAGTTTTTCCATTTTAGTGCACGCATACACCGATGTAGCGCATAGAAACTTTGTAATAGTGCATCCATAGAAATAGCGCTTATGTTAGATGACTTAGCACATTGATAGGCTAAATTAGCGCATAGATAGAAACAACACATAGCATAGATGTAGTGGTGCATAGACCTCCTAGATTAGCACATAGACAAAAATAGCGCATAGGTGATCTAGATTAGCGCATAGGAACCCTGAAATGGTGCATCCATCTAATCAACACGCTGGTCTCCTGAAATAGTGCATAAAGGTCCTGAAATGGAGCATACACTAATTTAACGCAATGACCACCTGTTATGGCACATTGAATCATTGTTTTAGTGCTTTGAAGTCAGAAAGACGTAAATTGTCAGTAAACTCCATTATTTTGATAATTTTCAATCACGAGCCTAAAATTTGATTTTGATTGATGTTCCTAATAGGTTAGATGATTATTGATCTCATGATAGGTGAGATGCAATAATTGATTGATGATAATTATCCTCATGATAGGTGAGGATCAATTATAAATTGAGTGATTGACCTCATGATAGGAGAGATGCAATGATAGATTGATGATTTTCCTCATGATAGGCGAGGTTCATTGATAGATTGATTTACAAACCTCATGATAGGTGAGGTTGAATGATTGATTGATGATTGACCTCATGATAGGTGAGGTTCATTGATAGATTGATTGAAAAATCTCATGATAAGTGAGGTTGAATGATAGTTGCTCACGAGATTTGATCAAAGTCTCACCAGAGCTGATTAGATTTGATAGGTTGATCAGTGTTTGATTAATTGACAAAGATTACTGACTTTTGATGTTCTGTGATGATAGGAGCCTTTGACGAACTTACAGATCTGAGAGCGATTTCCTAGGACATTTGATTTGATACCTCAGTTGATACAGCCTAAAATTTCCCTTATTACACGATGTGGATTGTCTTCTCTTCTAGATATGCCCCCGATTAGGATTAATCGAGTACTATTGACAGCTTTAGCAGAGAGATGGCATAGTGAGCACAATACCTTCCACCTTCCTACTGGCGAGATGACAGTGACTCCAAAGGATGTATGGTGGATCTTATGGATACCTGTTATTGGGGAGCTGGTAGTTTATGATTCTACTGAGTAGGGTGGGACAGATGCACTGCGTCGAGTTTTTTAGGATGATAGGATATACGATATTCCATGGTGAGAGATGGTTGATGCCTATGTGCTACCTTTCCATCGATACTTGCTAGTTTCATTGGAGGGTTCCTTTGTCCTGATCCTAGGTCAAAGGGACTTTCAGTTGGGTGGGGTCGGGTGTTGGAGAGCATGATCATCCATGGTACTAGATATGCATGGGGTATGTGCATGCTTTCCCATCTATACCATGATTTGCATCAAGTGGTCTACCTCTGAGGGGCCAGTTTGTCTTCAGGAGTTACATTACTTCAGGTGTGGGCATGGGAGCATATAGCAATCACTCGTCTAGTTGCAGACAGACAGCGACCTGTCATGAGGCCATACATTCATGCATATGCAGGTCCAGTTACTCAGCCTAGACTAGGAAAACTGGAGCATTGGAGGAGATTCCTTGATGATGTAGAGACAGTTACATGGCGGCCCTATCTTGGTTGTGAGAAATGGTTGGATGATGATACATAGATGCCACACTTATGTCAGTCCATGTACCTAATTGGTAGGACACGTTTCATTATTGAGACATTTTTGTTGAGGAGGGTGTTTAGACAGTATGGTAGAGTACAGGGCATGCCCCAGGGTGTTGCACATTATGCACAATGCCAAATAGATGCCACTGAGTGGGGACCCTGCTTATCCTATGATGTTGTAGTATAGGAGTACCAGGGTCTACCGGCCATTACTTGGGATATTTATCTTGATATCATCGAGGCTCCGATTACTGAGGAGTATGCACAGTACCTCATTTTACATCCATTCCCATGGATCTCTATCCTAGATGAGCCAGTGTCGATACCAGGTGAGGAGGAGATGGCAGTTGCACATGGGCACCGACAGGGGAGAGATGAGGGAGATGAGGAGGAGGAGGAGGAGGAGGAGGAGGATGTGGAGAGTAGTGATGATGAGGAGGGAGATGGAGATGGATATGGTGATGATGAGGAGGGAGATGGAGATGGGGATGATGGAGGAGATGAGGGTGGAGGAGGCTCAGCGTTTGATATTAGAGACTTCAAGGTGCCTTGTAAGAGGTGATCATTGGTAGCTGCATCAGAGTAGCATGTGCGGATTGGAGTACCCTCCCAAAAGTAGTAGACCTAGATTGCCAGCCTATAGGTTCAGATGCAAACACTACAAGGTCAGCTGGTACAGGCCCAGGGGTTACTAGTCCAGACACAGGCACAGGCTCATGCACAGGCTCTCTCACAAGTACATGCACAATTGACAGTTGCACAGGCTCAGATAGCCTCTTTGACAACATAGAGAGATGCAGTTAGACAAACTGTAGAGTAGGAACATGGATTGGCAGATAGACTACAGAGATTAGCCAAGGGTACCTCCATAGCTAATTACATGAGAGAGGTTACCTGTGTGGTCTGAGAGGTCATGTACTATAGAGGTCGATACCATGATGTGGTTCCTACTGAGAAGAGAGTTAGTTATGCTTTGTCTCGATTTAGGAGGACTCATTCCAGGACTACTAGCAGGGGTGTGACACAACTTCTTCTAAGAGATTGGAGAGATTTGGGTACATCTGGTGGGGGAGGAACTGGTCCAGAGATGTCGGCACCATCTGGGGCTAGCAGTACATAGCTTCATGATTGGATTCCCTGATGCATTTTGAGACATGATGTATACTCTAATTTTTTATTCACGTCCATTTTGATGTTGTATCTCTTTACATTCCAGACATCATTGTATACTTGACATTATGATATTTGAGATTTATATGATATGCAGTGGATTTATCGATCTATATGTGTTCTATATGGTTCTATGATGGATGCCTATGATGGATTCATTTAATTTCTTGTTCATTATGCCATGTGATGTTTTATATGATGATGTTATGGATGCAATTTATGATCATGATAATGTGCTACAATTTATGATGTTTTATTTATGATGTTAAATGTGATTATGCCTATAATGACGATGTATGGATGCATCGTGCCCGTAGTATTTACATGGACCGATAGATGTATGATAATGTATATACATGAATGATATGATAATGCAACTATATGTATGATTTTGGATATGATTTTTCTATGATATATGACATGATGATGCAAATGGGATACGATGCACTTTATTTTGTGGTATTTCAAATGCAAATATATGATGTAATGAATATATGAATGAATGATCAATATGATGATACTTCTAATGTATGATGTATGATATGTTAACATTAATGAAAATGCAACTATGTAAATGATTTTCTTTTTTATATTTTTCTTATACATATATATGATGTAATGCACAAATGAAAAATATGATATGATAAATACAAATATATGATCAAATGTATGAATGATTAAATGATATAATAATTCCTTCCAATGTATTCAATGCAAATGATCATGCAACTACATGATAATGATAATTTTTTTGTTAATTTCAAGTATACTCAATCCATTAATGATTAAAGATAACATCATTTTTAAGATCTCCACCAGTTGGAATAAACTACTCTGCAGATGCAAAACTAACATAAATGCGATCTAATTTAACCATGCAAATCTACATATGCCAAATTTGTCACCTTAACAGTCCATTTATCATGCTTTTATCATCATTGAGCCTTTAAAATGTTGAAAGTGAGTACAAGCATCAATGGTATAATTTAGACCAATGATGACCTAAGTACTACTCTCATGATTTTTGATATTGCAAGTTAACACAAGCATATAGGTATAATTAAACGGAGATGACCTGAGCATTTCTTGCGTAAACAGACAAGAATCAATCATTTTCCTATGCAAATTCTGAATGTCATCAGTGATACTTTGTAGAGCACGTCTCGCAACAATTCACACAATAATAATGATCAACTCATAGATAGCAGACAAAGAAAATACCATTCTCCTTCCTAGCTTCTCTAGTTCAATACATCATCAAGTTGCTCCAAAGAAATGATAACAAAAATTAAAGTACAACATTTGAACATTCAAGCTAAAGCGATAAAATCATGATTCAAAAGAATATCATCCATCTAGAGTTGTTTTGATTGATTTGATTTCAGCCGTTTGATGTGGATGCTTGATTTTTGGAAATGTTTTGATGTTTGATGTATGTTCAATGTTGAGTTTCCCTATGATCATTGTGTTTGCTTCATTTTCATACTATTGTTTTTCCATTTGATTAAGCTCAAATTTTGTTGCCCCCAGTGAGTTCAGGATTTTTCCCCCAAGCTAGGGTGAGACACAATCACATTGCCGGGATATGTACATGAGGTTGTCCCTCAATGATAGGTGGAATGATGGCAAAATTGAATGAACGAGACATGCATCCTATAGATGGAAAAGATAGTTTAAATCACAAGTAGCACCTATTTCCAGGTTTTCACTACGTGTTTTTATTGCACTTTTTCATATTTTATGATTTTTTTGTATTTTTCTCTTTTCTTAATTTTTTAATATTTTTTTGTCACCAAGACGCCTGTTTGCTAGGTTTTCATCAAGGCGACCATTTTCCCAGGACTTTAACCATGCACTACATGATTCAAGTGTAGAATTTCCTAAGATGGAGACTATTGATAGGTTCATCGAAAAAATCCCCTTCTGGCATAGATAGCTAATAGGCTCTATATCCATAGACTAATTTAACAATAAAGGGACCTATCCAGTTAGATTCAAACTTCCCTTTCTTTTTTTTGTCTTGTTGATTTCGAGGGTTTTCCTTTAAGACCAAGTCACCAACCTGAAATGCTCTAGGTTTTACTCTATGATTGTAGCTTTTGGACATCCTCTGTTGATATGCCTTCAAATGATCCACAACTTGTTGATGATGTTCATCCAACAATTCCAGCTCTTGAAATCTAGACACTCTATAATCCTCATTTGAAATAATTCCCTTTGGTGACACACGGATTGATGTTATCTCAACCTCAATAGATAGGATGGCCTCTATTCCATATACCAAGGCATATGGTGTAGCTCATGTAGGTGTTCCGATGCTGGTTCGGTATGCCCATAGAGTAGGGTTTAGTTGAATGTGCCAATCACGTCCAACATCGTTGACTGTTTTCTTTAGTATTTTTAGAATAGTTTTGTTTGAGGCCTCTACTTGGCCATTTCCTTGAGGATAGTATGGGGTTGAAAAATGATGTTGTATATGAAACCTCTCACACAGTTCCTGAACATTCTGATTCTTAAAAGGTCTACCATTGTCTGTGACAATGGACAATGGAATGAGGAATGCCATACCGACAGTTGAGGTAATTCAATATGAAAGAAGAAATCTATTTTCCAATGATTTTTTTCAATGGAACAACTTCTATCCACTTTGTAAAGTACTATGTGGTTGTGATTATAAATTTGTGTCCATTAGATGAAGATGAATTAATATTTCCTACAAGGTCCAGTCCCCACTGACAAAAAGGCCATGTTGAAGTGAACAGTTGTAATTCTTGTGCTGGTGCATGGATTAGGTTACCATGGATTTGAGAATTTTTGGCACTTCTTAACAAACTGAAAAGACTCCTCCATATTCGGCCAGTAATATCTCAAAAAGAGGAGTTTCTTCGTTAGGGTTAGTCTGCTTGAATAAGTTCCACAAATACCTTCATGAACCTCATGTAAGGCTATCTTAGACTGGTTATGTTCTAGACACGAAAGAAGAGTACCATCCAAACCTTGACAGTAAAGTATGTCGGCAATTAAGGTATGTCGTGCGATTTGGTGGATGAAGTTACATTTCTGGTTTCTGGAAAGATCGGGAGGAAGGATATTGTCTTTTAGGTAAGTGTAGTTCTTTCCATAAATTGAGGATTCAACATCAAGTAAATGGCATATGGTTTGAGATTCAAGATTATCATAAGCAGTATTAGACACTTGTTCCACCATAAACTCATAATGACCTCGCTTTTTTGGTATCTGTAAGAGAGAAGCAATTGTCACCATAGCATCAACAACCTTGTTTTCTGCCCTTGGAATCTATTCAAATTTGATATCCACAAAGTACTTTTTGAAATCATCCACCATTTTCTTATACGACATCAACTTCTCATCTTTCATTTGATATTCATCATTTACCTGATTAATGACTAGTTGTGAATCTCCATATACTTGTAGCTTTGTGATCTTCCATTCAACTACCACTTTAATGTCAATGATTAATGCCTCATATTCAGCTATGTTATTTGTACATGGAAACATGAGTCTGTAGGACTTTGGGATGGTATGTCCTTGAGGTGTAACAAATAGAATTCCCACACCTAACCCACGTTGTGTGTAGGACCCATCAAAATAAAGCATCCATTATTGTGTTGACATAGTAAGAATGTATGCATCAAGAAACTCGATGCTCAATGGATGATCATTTGGTAGTGGAGCTTCGGCTAACTGATCAGCTATCACCTGATCCTTGATGGCTCTTCGATCTACATACTAGATATCAAATTCACTCAAAATCATGACCCACTTGGCTAGCCTTCCTATTAGGGAAGCCTTGTTGAGTAAATACTTTAATGGATCAATCTTTGCTATGAGTTTGACTGTGTGGGTTAACATGTAATTCCACAACTGCTAAGTAGCAAATACCACTACCAAACAAGCTTTCTTGATGAAGTTGTAATTTATCTCATAACCATTCAAAGTCTTGTTGATATAATAGATAGCTAGTTCCTTTCCTACAGGATCTTCCTGTGCTAATAGAGCACCCAAAGAAATCTCATTGTTGCAATGTATAGTAATAATGGTCTCTCTTCTATAAGTGGCATTAGTATGGGTGGTGACATCAGATATTAATTTATTTGATTGAAAGTTGTTTCACATTCTTGATCCCATTTGAAAAAGGCATTCTTATGTAGCAAATGATTGAAGGGATGACTTTTGTCTGCTAATTGGGAGATAAATATCCTGATTGATTGTAGCCTACCCTATAGAGATCGTATTTGACTGATATTCTTTGGTGGTAGCATTTCCATTATAGCCTTGACCTTGGCAGGATCCACTTCGATACTCTTTTCTAAAACTATGTATCCTAGAAGCTTTGTTGATGTAACACCGAACACACATTTCTTAGTATTATAATTTGACATTGAACTTCTCTAATCTGGTAAAGATTTTATCTAGGATCTCTAGATGTCCTTCTCTGGTATATGACTTTGCTAATATAGCATCCACATAATCCTCCATAAAGGTATGCATCATGTCATGGAAAATGGTGGTCATTGCTCATTGATATGTAGCTCCTATGTTTTTCAATCCAAAGGGAATGACGTTCCAATAGAATGTTCCCCATGGACATGTGAATGTTGTTTTCTCCTAATCTTCTGGTGCGATTTTGATTTGGTTGTAACCTGAGAAACCATCCATTAGTGATAACATGGTGTGCCCTGCTATTAAGTCTACAATAATGTCAATGTTTGGCAAAGGAAAATCGTCCTTTGGGCATGCCTTGTGAGATCTTTGAAGTCAGTACATATTTTGATACTACCATCTGGTTTAGAAATAGGTACAATATTAGAAATCCACTCAGCATAATCAATAGATCTAATGAAGCCAGCATCTAACAACTTCTTAAGTTCTGCTTTGACCAACAAGGTGATATGTGGATGCATTTTCCTTAGTTTTTGCTTCACACGTTTTATTCCAGATGGTAGAGATAAATGATGCATTAGAAGATCTGGATCTAAACCTGGCATATCATTGTAAGACCAAGCAAAGTTAATGTGTATGTCCTCAAAGAATTTGATGAATTTAGGCTTTTCTTGTTTAGTCATAGATGCTACTAGATGTAGAGTTTTTGCTTTTTCTGTTGTACCAAGATTGATAGACTGTGTAGGATCCACCAATACTGATGATCTGTCATGATAGTGTTCTGGAAGGGTGTCAAATCTCCCATCTTTTGGTGCCTCAAAGAGGTTTTCACTGTCAGATGCGTTCTTTATTTTTACTTTTTCGAGATCTAATGTTGCCATTAAATGGTTTTCACCATTAGTTCTATTATTCCTATTTTCAATTTTGCAATTGGAAGATTTGACACCCTCCTGACTCAAAGCGTTGTTATGAGATTTATGATTAGAACTTGTGTCAAGTTTGTCACAACAAAGGAAAATAACGATAGCATCATCATTCGCAAAGATAGGTACATTGATAAGTTCAATTGGTTCCCAATCGATAAGTTCAGGATGTATTAAGGGTAAAAGGTCATTATATTGGCTAAGGTCAATGGCAGTAAGGGTTCTAATAGCCATTTTGTCAAGGTTTTCAATAGAAATTCCAAGGTCTATGATAGTACTCTCCTCCAAGTCATCTATCTCACTCGATATATGTCCATCCTCACTTGAGTCATCAATATTTTGTAATCCAAATACAAGGGATCTAGTCCCTGAGCTTTGTCCCTCCTCATGTGTGGGTACATACTCTTTTGTGACATCAATTTATATGTACTTGTATGATACTTCAGATAAAGAATCCCACTCATACTCATTGGAATCTGTTTCAGAACTATCCCGCCTTTGAAGGATTCTTTCAACAACTTTATGAGTGATTTCTTCTTTTTTTCCCTCTTTATAACCTAGTCTTGTTTTGTCCTTTGAATGAAGTGTGAGGGGTTGAATGGGCTCCACAATGCCCTCTTTTCTTTTTCCAATAGGTCCTTGTCCCTCATACCCCATTTTTTCTAATATTCTTTCTCCCTTTCCATATTGATTTGTCTTTATGTTGATTTTTACTGATGTAGATGCTTCCTCATCTTTGTAGAGCCAATTGAGGATGGCCTTATCTTTGGATTCATCTTCTAAAGTACCTACCTTTACAAATCTATCATCCAAAACTGTGGTAAGTTGTGATGATTATTGTGTTGATGTTGACGGTTGCCCATATAATCTTGGAGATGGCAGCAGCTGTGAAAGACATAAAGATTTTTCAATGGAATACCTCTCCCATGCCTTTGTCTTTTAATTGGATCTTTTCTTTGAATTGTTGTGATAGAGAATCTAGTTGAACTTCATTGTTTGATGGAGTGGAGTCAACAACACTTGTATCTTTTGACTGGTCCTTTTTCTCAATCCATTTTGATACAACATTTAGTTGCCTTTCACCGTTGGATGAACTCGAAGTGTTTGCTTCCCTATTATGGGGCACAAAATTTTCTTGAGCTATTTTAAGTGTGTTACAATATTGGGGATTGTTGTAGTCAGCTGAAATAGTGACTTCTTGTCCATTGATAGAAAATTTAAGCACTGATGATAAGTTGAAGGCACTGCTTGCATTTCATGAATCTATGGATGTCCCAAGAGTATATTATAAGTCAGCTCTTTGTCTAACACTTGGAAAACTATATTCTTCACAATTGGTCCTACTTGAATAGGCAACATGATCAGTCCCTTGGAGGATCTCTCTTCTTCGTCATAGGCTTTTATTGTGATTTTCCTTCTGGCATCAATAGCATTATCATAATATCCTAGTGCATGGATCAGTTTTAAAGTGCAAATGTTTAAACCAGCTCCACCATCTATTAGGACACGTTTAACACGGTGTTTGTGGATTAAGACTTCAATGTGTAGGGCAGCATTGTGCAGATGAGTAAGTGATATGTCATCTTGTTTAGAAAATGATAGGAAGTGAGGCGTGGTTAAGTGTCCCACCATAGCCTAGAATTGACAAACTTCTAGATTATTGGGTACTGTGGTGGCCACAAGAGCTTGTTCCAAAGCCTCTATATCAGATGGTGAGATTTTAAGGAGTTCTAATATTAATATTTGGGCTAGTATTTTTTGTAGTTGATCAACTATGTTGTACTAATTTGAAGGGGCAGCAGTGTTTTTAGATGTAACTCCTTTCAATATTACTTTGGATTGCCCCCTTGTTGTCATGTTGACTGGTTGGGAATCTTGCTTTTCCCTGATTTTTATGACATTAATCTGATTGTTGGATGTGACTATGTTTGGGATCATATTTATTGGTATGATGTTATTATTTCCAAGATTATCAATTTGATTATCAATGGCACCATTATTCTCAACCACAAAAATACAATGAATAATGTCGTCATAAATGTAGTTTACATTTTTACCTTTACTGTTTACAGAAGAAGATTCTCCCTTTTCATAATTTGGTAAATGATTTTTAAATGCACCATGATCATTGTTGGTTTGATGTCCTTCTACGAATATTGTCTTGTTATCAATCAAATCTTGTACTAGATGCTTCAACTACATACAATCATTTGTTTTGTGTCCTTTGTTTTTATGAAAGTCACAGTAATCTATATCATTCCACCAAGATGGCTTGACTCTTGGTTCCAAATTTCTTGCTTCAGGTAATGTGATAAGTCTATGTGTAAGAAGTTCTCTCATTGTTGATTCTAGTGTTTGTCCCAATGGTGTGAATCTTCTTTGATTTGATGGTTTTTGATATGATTGTGGTTTAGATTCACCATTGTTTGGATTGTTGTTTTGATTGACACTTTGATTGATGTTTTGGTCATTTTTTTATTGGTCTTTGCAGTAGTTGTCATCAAATTAAATACAGGTTTCGCATTTTGTGTTTCATTTGCAACATCATTGTTACTAGTATTTCTATTATTTTTCCAAAACTTTGGTTTATCGTTGTTGTTATAGTGATTTGAGGAGTTTGTATTATTTGATCCTTCATTGTAGTTTTTTATTACCCCTCACTTGACCAAAGCTTCTTTGATCTTGAGCCCATTTTCAATCATTTTCTCAAATGTAAGTGGGCATTGTATTTCAAGCTTGTAGCTCATCTCATCAGTTAGGTTGTCAATGAATAGTTCCATCTTTTCCTCTTCAGGTATGGAATGAGGATATCTAGCAAACAACCTTTGCCATTGTTGTAGAAATGAGAGGAATGTTTCACCTTTCCTTTTTTTTGTATTGTAAAGATCCTTTATTGTTATCTCATGTTGAATGTTATATGAGTATTGTGAGATAAACTTGTTGACCAGTTCCTCAAAAGATCAAATTCCCGGTAGTAGTTTAGAGAACCATTCCATACATTGACCTCCTAAGCTTCTTGGGAACAGCCTCATCAAATAATTTTCCTCTTGTGCAAATTCTAATCTCATTGTTCGGAATTCTCTCACATGATCTATTGGATTAGTTTTACCGTTGTATTTGTCATATTTTGAGAATTCACAATGTCTAGGAAATGGTATCATGTCCACACTTGGATGAAAAGGATAGGGACAAATGTCTTGTAACAAGTATCTTTTTGTGGTCCCTTTTGCATATCCTAAAGTTGTTGTCATAAAATTTGCATTTGATGTGTTAGGGCAGCCACTTGATTTGTATTTTGTGGTTCATTTTCAGCTCTTTTAGGTGCTTCTTTTAGTCAATTGACAACAAAGTCCTTGGGAAGTTTTACACCTAAATCAGCTAGCATCAAAAGGTATTTTTCTCCATCTTGTTCCAAAACTTTTTCCATAAATTTATGGAAGTTAGGATCTTGTTGTGTCATTTGGATATCCTCTTCAGTTATTTCATTACCGTCATTTCGTTGGAATCTATGAAAGGGATTTTCTTCAGCCATGGTGTTTAGTGTTTCAATTTATTTTTCTCTAAGTTTCTGCCTTTGTACCTTATCAAAACTGGCATACAAGTGTTGTTATTTTCACTAAACTTTGATCTTTTGTTTGGATGAGTGCCAAGGATATTAACTAAGTCAAATAGAATGATAAATTATATTGATGAGACTAAGTTTAAAATTTGATTATTTTGCTTCGTTTCGTGATTGTAGGATGATAAATCCTAATAACAAAACTTAGTTTAACAATTCGATTTATGTTTGGTGATTTTTTTAGGCACTTTAGAATGTTAGGTCTTGCTTCAATTTGAATAATTTCACTTGAAAATTTTAGTTTTTGGCAAGTTTGAGACACTATTTTCACTGATAAAATGTTTATGTTCTAATAAAAATCTAGATTCTGATGTTAATTGTTTGATTGATGGGGAAAATAACTCTCTAGTTTTTGGTTTTCTAGATGTGCTATAACAAACCCCAGATGTGCTAAAACAAGGGGTATGCACTAAAAGACAGGGTCAATGCACTGGAAAACAGTTCAGATGCGCTGAAGTAGAGGTTAAAGTTGTTGGTAAACAAGGCAGATGCACTAACAGACTGGGTAGATGCGCTAAAAAATAGGGTAGATGCACTGAAAAACTAAGTATATGCGCTGATAGATTGGGTATATGCACTATAACAGAGGTTGGTTGCGCTAAAATTCTGGGTAAATATGCTGACAGATTATATAGATGTGTTGCAAAATAAGACAGATGCATTGAAATAGAGTTTTAATGCATTGTTTAAATAAGGTAGGTGCACTAATAGATGGGTACATGCACTAAAACAGAGGTTGATTGCGCTAATCTGGAAGTGGTCAGTATTTTCACAGTTTTGTCCATTTTTTTTGTTTTCAACTAGTAAAGAGTTTGTTTCCAAGGTGAAAATTTATGATTAGTAAAGATTTGGGGGATATTTTGATTGTGAACTTGGAATTTTGGTGCTCTAATTGGATGATTCCTTCAGAAATGATTTTACACACATAGCAATAAGTTTGTAAACATTGGTTTCATGTCTATACATTAAACAAAGAGTGTGTATTCTAGAATCAAGTCTAATTCTTTCAATTTCCATAGGTTTAACACAAGATAATACAGTTCAAGCACTTTTCTATCTCAAAGGTCACTTAGAATATCGCAGCCCACAGCTTGCAACTATGTCAACTCACACATCCTTGTCACCCCTAGAGGGCACCCGTGTTTTTTCGTTTCCCAAGTCTTAACCAAAGTCGAATCCTCCACTTTTGGCCAAGGTCTCTGATAGTTATATGGTGAGTGTCTTGGGGGAAGATTCTTCCCTCCCCTTAAACCATGATATACAAAGTGTTCAGAGAATGACACAATTGGATTCTACACTAAAGTTCTTAGAAAGGGTTTTCGTTTGACGCGGCTCAAATAAACTCCCTCAAGAGACCTCCCAACCTTTAGAACAAAGGTTTTGGGGATGGTTATCTCGCACACTTCCGTTGAATGTGGGTTTCCCCATATTCACTTTTGTTTAGAGTGGGTTAGAAAACCTGGCTTTGGTTGTTCCCACTTAGGTCATTCCCGTAGGGTGAGTACTTTTCCCCACTACGGCAGGCCTTCTAAAGGTGTTAATAAAGCAGGATAGCAAGTCTAGCATTTTCATCACCCAATTAAGGGAAGAGCATAAGCCTATTGCTTTCAAAACACAGTGGACATGGGGTTCAAACTAATTCTTTAATTAATCTAGATTCACTATCTTAACCAAAGGAAAAGCAATGAAATAAACTTGAAACCCTGCAAAAACCATTAGTAGTTTGTGATATTTTTTCTTTGATCGACGTAAGTATTTTCTAGCAACTGTCTTTGACCAACAACTTTTGTGCCTATAGGATAGAAAACAAGGATTAATTCCTGGAATTTTAAAATTCTACAAAAACTGTCAGATGCACCATAACAGTCATTATATACACTATAACAATAATTTAGATGTGCTAAAACAGTATTTAGATGCGCTAAAATAATAGTTCTATACGTTATAGAATTTAGTAAATGCGCTAAAATAAATGATAGATGCGTCGCTAAAAACCCCCTGACCGTGGTGAGACTGATACTGGATGCACCAGAATAGTCTTCTGATGTGCTAAAATATCCTTTGGATGCATCGGAACAGTGATCGGATGTGATGATCTGTAGGTCGAATGTGCTATAAAAACTCTTGATTGTGCCAAAACAAAACACATCAAAAACCTGCAGACATACTTTTCACAAAAAGATGTTAAAAATGGGGTTTTTGAGGCCCACAATGGGTGCCAATTTATGTGTGAGTAAAATATATGTAATGTAATAACACACAATCAATAAGACATTATGTCAAGAGATTCAAACAAATAATTAATCTAATTAAAACAAGAAATCTCTCAAAGTCGTCCCATTTCTCTCTAACTCCAAAGATTTATTAAATCACTATGGCTCTCAGATTGTGTAAGCACTATGACTGTTAAAATGCCAATCTAGAGAATGAGATGATGTAAAAATGCAGGAATCTAATCCTATATGATAATTTCTAAATGATATGTTGATGATACTATGGATGAAATTGACATGAAAATGATTGTAAACTAGGATGTAGCTAAATGAAAAGCCATGATTATGATTGCTATATGATTGCTAATTACTATTTTCTCAATGCTCAAATGCTTAATTGCTCTAATGTTATTTCTGTAGAGTAAGATTGCACAAAGTTGGGATCCTTTTCCTGTGGAAAGAAGTTGTATTTATAGATTCCCGATAGCATATTTGCGATGTGGCAGCAAGTATGGGTCTGGATTTGATTTGAGAGATTCAATGGTGAAGGATGAAGAAACCTGAGAAGATTATGGAGATTGTTCCTCCACACAAAAACATTGTTACAGAGGATAGGAAGAATCAATGGAAGAAGATGAAGAATTTTCCCTGTAATTTGTCCGTGAAGGCTGAGTTGAATTAATTAGATATAAAATATCTAATTTTGTTGGTGCATATGATGAGTGAAAAGAGGAAATAGCTGTAGAAATATGCTTTGATTGAATTATTTGGATTTATTCAATTTAGCAAAAGAGGATATTTAATTTAATAAAGCAAACTATAGAAATTTGTTTATTAAATAAACATGGAAGAAATATGGTAATTAAATAAAACAAAGTATAAAACTTGTTTATTTAATTAAAATAGAATGATGTGATTAAAGTAGAATAAATAGATAATTATAGAAGAAGTAGATAATTAAATAAAACAAAGTATTAAATTCATTTATTTAATTAAGATGAAATAATATGATAAAGCTAGAAGAATTCAATGTGAACTATATAAATAAATATTTCTATTTATTTATAAGTAGATAAATTAAAGGATTCAATTAATCAAATAAATTGTATTTAATTAATTAGATTATCTAGACCATTTTTAGGTGTATACAGGAAAAACCGCGGTGAGGATTAACTCACACTATAGAGACTATCAAAACCGATTACAAAAAGGCTCACTGCCTTAAACAAGGCTCACTGCCTTAGATAAGGCTCACTACCTGAAACAGGGACTCACTGTCCAACAGGGCTACAACCAGGAGATCTCACTACCACAGAGATACAAAGAAGATAAATAAGACTTGTTACAAAGATACAACAATATTAATGCAACAAAGGATTCCACCACAGTCACTTGATCAACTTGCATGAATGATAGAGTTCGCCTTCTGCTCACTACATCTAGAAACTTAGCATTAAGCTTCGTACTAATCTTCCACACACAACTTACATGCACTTTATAAATAGCATCAATATCGCATCTACTCTTTCACTTATCTTCCTTCTTTTCTCTTTTATATTTTTCATTACTAGCTCATCATGTATTTATACTATCTCCAACCTTGAAAAGGATACAAAGTCATCCATCCAACTTCAAATTCAAATTAGGTCAATGCCAAAACATCCTAGGGTGGAATTAGAATGAGGGTGACCCAAACACATGCTTCACAAGGACCCAAAATAGATCCAACACACTTCATTAACTTTGAAGATAGTGTTTAACACACGGTTGGCCAAACTAGTGTAAAACACATAAGAAAATTAAGCTCAAAACTTCCAAAAACCAAAAATATCTTCAATGCAATCATAACATCTTAACTCTAGAACCGCAAGTCAAAAGACTTCATCAAAGAGAAATCTGGACCAACAACTTTTCTCTCGGACCTCAACCAAAACACATAAAAACATAGTTCACAACTAGTGAACACAACTCAAACTTTACAACGAACCACTATCCAAACATCTAGATATAGCAACCTTAAACAACCATGACCAACATATCTAAACCACATGAACATAGGGGTAAATATTGGATCATTATCCTAAGAAACAACTGAATACCTGTAATCTTCCTTTAATACAATTTTCTCAATATCCTCAACATATACAACCAACAACAACTAGTAGATAACCAATTGACCAGTTGACATCAATGACAACACCTTCATTATTTTTTCCATTCTTGCAACACTCATATGATTTGATATCTGATGTGCAACAGGTTCTATATTTTTCCACTCTACCTTCCCAATTACCGGTATTTCCTTCATGAAGTAAAAAAGCAAACAGATTACCAATGTACCATACCTGAATGTGTGTTTTTTTTTTCTTTTTGATTTCCTTCAGGTTCTTTATCAAATGTTGTCAGAGCAACTCACAAAGGTCATAGTCAGCATGACTTTCAATCATGTCATGTGCAATGTGAACAGAAATGGTAGAGACTGTATTGTCTCTATTTAGGTGACATATTTTGTGACCAACAAGCACTGTAGTGTACCAGATAGCCAGATTTATAATTGTGTCCAAGGTGAGTTCTTTTTCTTCAAGGGTAGCTCCTATTTTCTCCATTATGTCCTTAAATTTGATAGATTTTTGGTCTTGAATTGGTTTGGAGGACCATAAACTAGTTACATCTCTAATAGCTTCCTTGGTTATTGATTATGGCCCATAAATCCATATAGGTTCATTGTGAATTCTACTTAACAACATTTTGGTGTACCTCTTTTTAACTTCAAATTGTTGAAACTTCTGCCACATGTCCAATCTATTCTCACTTAGGTCTTTGTATTCCAGTTTTACGGTGTCATCGTTTCCATCCTATTCTTCTACCCATAGAACATATAATTTACTATAGGAAAAAAATTCAATTTACTATAGGAAATTTTTTCTATTTTCCCATGAATGCATGCATTAATATCTTCAGTTGGTAAAACTCCATAGGAAGTGCAAGAAAATGCACCTGTCGGATCTACTAATGAAATTTTCCAAGAATGCTTCTTAAGTTCAAGTTGCGGTCTCTTTGAGACATTTATAACCTTTGGTCCTTCCATTACATCTAAATTTCTTTCAAATAATTTTTTTTAAAAACTGGAGTACGCAAAATACCTCTTAAACCGCTCGACGAAATTAGAGTTTTGATGTCCTACTTACCGGGAGACGTGTCAAATCCTTCAACTTCTTCTTTTGCACCTTTCTTCCTCTTTGCATGCATACAATGAAATGAATTTTTCTTCCCGAGAATGCTTTTAACTCTTTGATTTGACCCATTTCAGCAATAAATGTTTTAGATAAAAAGTTGGTAAGCTTTGAAATCTTGTATACACAATTAACTTTTAGAAGCTCAACAAATTTTCACATTAAAATATTTTCTTTTGTAATTTTCACCAATAGACTCATAGTATTTATCTCCATCCTATCTCTTCCTGTCAACCCATGACACAACATGTCAACAGGGGGTTATATGATTTTTAGTAAATATCCCCCTAAGCCATAGCTCTAGGCTTAGTTACTGGAGGAAAACTATGCACTAGAGATAGGTACAGATTCTCCTTTGTCCTCATTCTCTTCTTTCTTTCTCCATACTTTTTCCATTTCCTTCACTTCATTTGAATCAACTTTATTGATTGGTTCATCTTTCTTCATAGGATTGTTCTTCCTTATGTTCTTATTCCCGCAAAATGTAGTAATATGTCTAGGCTTCCTGCAACTATTGCATATGATATTTCTCTAATTGTTATTCCTTCCATTTGGTCTAAGTCTTAATTAATTATCTTTATGTCCAAATCCATAGCATGTATAGCAATAACCCCTAAAGTATTGAATCATTCTACCATTGTTGTATCTATTCATCATCTGATTTATGCATTCACTTGCTCTATGTCCAAATTTCTTGCATGTAAAGCATTTTCTAGTAAAACATGAAAAATTCTAATTCATTCTTCTTTTACATTACATAGCTCTATGTCCAAATTTATTACAAAAATAACATAAACCATTGAAATATTGGTACCTTTGAGCATTTTTTTGTCTGATACAGGTTCTTCTAGCATTGCTTCTTTGATTCTGAAACTTGCCATAGTTCCTCTTGCCTTCAATTTTCTCAGGTTCATTGATATTCTATGGATTAGATGTTTGATCTAATTTAGAGATTTCTCCTCTTTCAAGTCCCAAAGTGCCTTTATCTTTAGATTTTTTTGCCCAACAATCAACTCATCAAGCATTGTAGAACTTGTCTTAAAGTTTTCTTCATGAATTATTTCTCTTTACAAGTCTGCTCTCAGATTTACCACTTCTTGTTCAAGTCTAGTGCACTTATCAAACTTCCTTTGTACTACTGCATTCAGGTGCTCCTCAATTATTTTATTTTCTTCCACTTGTACTTTTAGTTCGGTGATTTCTTCATTTGCTTTCTTCAATTGTTCATTAACTTCTCTATGTCTTTCTCTAAACTTCATGATCTGCTCTCTTATCTTCCTGATGCATTCATTTGCCTCTTTTAGATTTTCCTTCAGATCTCCATTCTCTTTTTCAATTTTGTTAAGATATTCAAGTGCCACCTTGAGTTCTTCATCTTTTTCTAGCATGCAATCTTCTTTTGTGTATTAAATTATAAAAATCACTTCCAAAGGAGTAGGTGCTTTCTATAAACCATATGTTCAAACTTTGAGATCTTCCCAAAGCGATCAAGCTCCTTCCAGGGATCCAAGCTCTGATACCAACTATTGAAGACCCAAAATACTAAGAGGGGAGGTGAATTAGTATTCCTCTAAACCAATTAAACATAACCCATCTAATTAATTGAACAATGAGGAATGAAAGCATGAATACAACCACATAATCACATGACACATGAACACCAATATTTTTACATGGAAAACCCAAAAAGGGAAAAACCATGGTGAGGGTTAACTCACAATATATTATATCCGGATATAAGATATTATAGAAAGGCTCACTGCCAGGACACACTATCCAAAAAAAGGCTCACATCCCATTGAGAAATAATAAATAAAGGCTGGAAACACTACCGATTTGAACTGATACAATAGCATCTATCATATGCCAAATTATAGTTCCATTGAAGTACAAAAATATCTTCACACTTGTCTAAATTAATCCTCTACTATGTTAATAATCTACTCAATACTACATCGCACACATGTAGGTGAATCACCATACATGTCATAAATCGCATTCAATCTACTCTACTCCACCACAATCGCATATCATATATTCCTTCCACACACTCTACCACCTTTTTGCTCCCTCTCTCTCGCACACACGTAGGTGTAACTTCAATTAGGTCGGCCTAATTAGAAGTAACACACAAAATTAAACATGTAGTCCTCAAAGCATTTTATCCACACTTAGCACCTAAATTAAAATAATTTACATAATATAGGTAAGCACGGACCTAATATAAATCCCACATAAGATAGATTTACTTGCATATCCTCCACAAAACATCAAACATGTTAGGTCAGCCCAAAATAGACCTAAACACAAAGTCTTCAATTATACATGCAATTCATCAATCGTGCGACCTTAAAAATTTATCTCCCATCGAATTCTCATTCAACCAACATTTATTAGCTTCTCTTCATCATCACAAAACAAAATAATTATTCGTGAAGAAGTGTAGAATCTCCCACACTGGTATATTGTACAAAAGATAACTATGATATATAGAGTTGCACACTGTCATTCATATCTTCTTGGAAACTTTACAAAATGTCACACAAACTTGAAACATGCTACATATGATAAACTCAAAATTTTAGTTATGAACATAGAAGATTACACCATCGTGTGGTGAAGTGCAAACCTAAAAACTAACACAATGAACCATAAAAATGTCAAAGGAAATACTAAGCCAAATTCCTGATAAACCATACTTTTTGGATCAGCTTGTATGGAACATGAGTCGCCAAAAATACTTCCACACTAAACTAGGATGATCATAACAATGTTGACACCAATAATAGCACTAGATCAAACAATGTATATGCACTCCATGCTCATGTTTCCAAACTACATCATCAATGATAGACTTCCAACTTCCAACATCTTCTCCTTTGTGAGTTGTTTCCAAGTTATTCTTTTGTTTTGACACATAATTCCCCTCCATAGCCAATTTCCTTTTGGAATATCTAAAACATAAGTTTATTTTTGTTGACAAGTGGTAATTTTATTTTGCACTTTCTACCAAACTATGTAATAACCAAGCCTTTGTCAAATTAGTCTGATTTGCTTTTCAGTTCCCAACTTGCAATTATCTTTCCAAGTGATTTTGTCCCAATTTTGGTAACTTTATTTTCTCATAACCCTTAAACACTCTAAAGTTGCTTGGTTTCTTTTTCCCCATTTTAATCAAAACTCCAATTTGACCTTGCCTATTCCAATTGGTGGAATCATGTTTACTTTCATCTTTTCCTTTTAAGTTGTTTCCCTTTACTGACCAACCTAGTCTCTAACCTTATTCTAAGGTATTAATCCTTCACTCTTGATTCTAATTATCTTTGCAAGATTGTAACCTTGTACTGAATCAGGTTTGTCAATGGTTATCCTACCTCCTGGATGCCTCTCTAGTTGATTTTATTTCACAAAATGTTGACTTCCTACTTCGATTGAAGTTTCTAATTTATCAATATTGAATTTGACTCCATTTTTCGACAAACGTTCATCGGTCGTTCGACAAACATTTGTCGGAAAATCGACGAATTGACGAAAAAAAATTCGTCACTATTTTTTTCGTTGAAATTCTGATGATGAATTAAACGTTGAAATAATGGCGCAGATTCGTCGGTCGTCGGCATCATAAAATGACTCGGATGTTCATTGGAATATCAACAAAAAAATCATCTATCCACTGACAAATTACAACCAAAATGCAATTGTAATGGCTCTTCTGAAGCGTCGAAACAACACCAGAAGTTCGTCGCCATTTCAATGAAGTCTTCATCGCAACTAAGCAACTTCGTCAGACATAGTATGTGATTCGTTGGACCCTTTCTGTGATTCGTCGGTGGCCTTCGTTGAAATTGCGATGAAATGGGCAAGGAGTTACAACGAAGCCTTTGTCGCAACTAAGCAACTTCGACGGAACTTTTATGTGATTCGTAAGTGGCCTTCATTGAAATTGTGATGAAATGGGAAAGGAGTTACAATGAAGCCTTCGTCGCAGCTATAGCAACTTCATTGGACCTTTTCAGTGATTCGTTGGTGGGTTTCGTCGAAATTTCGACGAAACAATGCAATTTTTTTATAAAAAAATATTTGTTGAAATGTACCATCGCGAAGACTCTTGGCGATGACCACCGAAGCCAACCCATCAGTGAGAGATCAATGATCGGCATAGGGTAGAAAACTCACTTCGATAGTCCATGTCTTGTCGATGACTTCCGTCAGTAAGACAAATCCAATGTCACACCAATCTGACCTCTTCAGTATTTTTGAACACTATTGGTTATCAGCAAGACATTTTGAGGGTCTTGCTGATTAAACAAGTGTCTAAGAGCAAGTAAACAAATGGAACCTATTAATTTTCTTATTTTGGGGTTCTTTAAATCATAGAATAGATACCATCTTCTCGTGTATAATGTACTTATATTCATATTTGAATTCGAGACCAATTGTCATTGCACATTCCATTTTACTTGCACAGAGCATTCTATAAGCAATATATTGATAATTCCAAATGATTTATGGTGTTGTACAACTCTACTTATCATCACAATTTTGTTGTTCCCCTCAAGAGAATCCTGCAAAGACAAGTTTACAATACCAAGTCAAATAATATGAAAAAGACTTACTTCCATACAAATTAAATGATTATTCTCACAATGGAAATTATCTAATTACAACAATTCCATGAAAGGTTATCCATGCTTCATAAGAGATGATTGATCACACATATAGACTGCAAGATGCATAGAAAAAGCATTACACTTGAGAACAACCAAGGGCTAACAAGGGAAGGAGTTAAGAAATGTCTAGATTGAAGAGAAAATGTGTAGGGAAAATGTTGAGCAGTGTCAAGAGAACAGAGCTTGTAGAAAATATTCTTGACCTAATCAAGCTCTTAAACAATTTAAACAAAATTAAATACTAACACATACATGAGACATGTAATGAACTCCCAATATTTGCTATCTTTTTCATTAATGCAGAGGTAGGTAAAGGAGAAATAATTATAATTGTAACACTATTCATAGTCCAGTAAATTATGTTTGTAATTTGTGTTCAATGGAGCTCAGTTTTATCATTATACTACCCATCTAATACCATATTTTAATCCAAGGTTCAACTATCTCAGATCTAAAGAAGCACCTTCAATTAACCATTTAAAGTACTATAAAATAAGGTAAGACTTTTACTTGAGAAAGATTGGGTACACTTGTAGGATTAAAGTTCTCGCAATCATCAGGATTTATTGGCACATAGACACAACCTGCAACATATGAAGTAATGGATGAATACAAGTTAGTGAAATGGTCCTTAATATGTGACTGGTTTGCAAATTGATTGGTAGAAAATAAGGTTACAAACAGATCTACATGAAAAATTATGAGGACAATCTACTGTAATCATCAAAATAGATGAAAAGTGCAAAGGAAAGAGTTGAGCTACATCTCTAGAGCCTAAAAAAAACACATGCAAGAAACATAAAAAAAAAAGAACAAACCAGTTTTTGGATGAATACAAAATGGTGCCTTCAGGAAGTGATTCATATGCTTTCACACCTGACACAGGGCATTAAGAATATTTTAGTCTTCCTCTGTGAAATTAACTACTTACAGAATAAACCCAAAAACTAATATTATATACCTCCATGTCTAGCTGATGGTAGGTATAAGAGAAAAAAAATTCCTCAATGCAATGCCAAAAAATATCAATGTGTGTGTAGGTTTGTATTACTCAAAATATAATTTCACTGCCTAAGGAAAAATACCAAAGTGATGTTTTAAATTTCAATCTTCACATAGGCTCCCTTATTGTTACACATGCATATACAAGCATTATTCGAGCTCTAAACTATTCAAATATTAAGGATTTAATTAGCTATAAGATGGAAAGTTGTTGTTTAGACATAATCCATCATCTTTTACATATCTTTATTCACTCCTAGCGCTTCAGATAAATTTGTGTAAATGAGACAGAAATGTGAATCTTTTATGACAAAGAAAATTCTTAAAAGGAGGGGGGAGAGAGCAAAGGGTAGGGGAAAGAGAATGCTTGAATGTATAGCAAAGTATAACATTTTGATCATTATAACAATGAAAACGAATCTTAAGTTTGAAGCATTAATATCATTTACAACATTTATGATCAAGAATGAATGTAAGTAGAGAAACTTTTGCATACCTGCAGATGGTACAAAATTTCATGGTTAAGTGGAAGCCTCCCATCAACAACAAGATCCAAATATCCGTGTATCTATCTCAATCGATCCTCTAAACCCTTCAGAGCTGTCAATTTTTCCACTAACCTGTTATGCACAAAAGTCAAATTTTAGAGTTATGTCACCACTAAAAATAGAAGAAACAAAGCTTTGAAACCAAATCCACACACAACACAATGTGGTATTCATACAAAGCCATACAAACAAACTAAACTCAAAACATTAGAATGCAAAAAACTTCAAATTATGATGCAGAGCATGGATTCAGGGTATAAAGAATCATTTTTATGCCACCATAGTGAAAAGTTAGCACTTTCTTTCATCTTTCCATATTGGTTTGATGCTTCAAACGATGCGTTTCTTATATTGAAAAGTGCATTACCTTATTGAGCTTCTCTTTGTTTCGAGAATAGTTTAATATTCTCTACTTAGTAGGGACAACCACGTGACAGTGGAAGCTCATTTGGCCCCTCCCCCTCCCTCACATCACTCTCAATTCCCCATACCCAATCATATAACATTAATCATTCATTCATCCATTAATAACATATAACATTCATTCATCCATTAATAAAATATAGCATTCATTCATTAACAATAACATTCATTAATTAACATATTCACATTCATTCATTAACATATAATATTCATTCTTTCAATTTTTACATATTATCAAAAATATGGTTGTCATGATATGATTACAATCACTTCTCTTTTTTTTTTAAAGCTAAAAAAATCTGAAGTGGAGTATTGTTTTCTTAATCATCTGTCCCCCCTTTAGTTGTTTTTCCCTCTGCTCATGATCTTAATGTACGCCTAGTCGTCTGCTCATGAAGTGGATGTCGCTGCAAGGGGGGGTCTGCTGCAATAACAAAGAAATGTTAAACTGATATATTTTATTATTATTGTTACAAGTATTTCATTAATTAAAAGAACATTAGAGTGGTTCTCTTTACCTAATGGGTCCACATCATGTTCCTAAACTTCTATTATAGACTCATGCTCAACATGTTGAACACCCTCTAAATCCTAATCTGTAGTTGAAACATAAAAGGTTACATTAATTAATACACCAATTGAAATTAAATATGTTTAAGAGAACATGCGAGTGGTCCTCTTTACCTAATGGGGCCACATCATGTTCTTGATATTCTCTAGCCTGATCATGCTCAACACGTTGATCACGCTCTACATTCTCTAAAGTTGAAACACAAAATGTTACATTAATTAATACACCAATTCCAATTAAATATGTTTAAAAGAACTTTAGAGTGGTCCTCTTTACCTGATGGGGCCACATCATGTTCCTGATCTTCTCTAGCCTGATCATGCTCAACATGTTGATCACGCTCTACATGCTCTAAAGTACCGGGATGCACACCATGACCTTCATCTGTAGGTTGTACTCCACCCTCACCAGGTTGCATTCCAATGTCATGTGCAGTATTATCATTTCTTGAATGTTTAAAGCAAATAGGCATGTAATTACTTTATGGTGGAAATTGATATTGAATAGATTGCACAAGTATTCAATTTTAAATAAACTTTATTGAGTTTATTTACCTGCGTGTCAGATGTAGTGGAAGATTGTGTTTGCCCAGTCAAGACTCTTAGGCATTCAACCACGGCTCCATAGCCTTGCTGGAAGGAAATATTCAGGTCATCTTCTATGGGAACTCTGTTGAATTCAAAGCCCTACATTTTTGCATAAGATCATGAATTTTGCTTCTATGGTGTGATAAAACCAAAATTGTTTTCAATTTATTATTTGGCAGCTAATTTCATATAACCATCAGAGCCAAGTTTGTGTTGCCCGTGTTTTTCTAGTCTTTCCTTTGTGTCCTTCGATGTGTCGGGAAACCTATGAAAAGTTTGAAATACATTAGATTTGTAGGTGCCTTTAAAAATCTGCAAACACTAAACTCAAACAAGGGTTAGCACCTACAAATCCTTCAAGAACACTCCTATGGAATACCTTGCAAAGTGCTTAAAACATGTAACAAAAGGATGAAAGAAAGCTACAAGCATCATGAAAGCAATCACAAATTACCTATTCCATAGTTGGATTGGTGTCACATGTGCTAGTGACCCTTTCCCAATCCTTGATCAAAGCTCAAATTGAAAATGCAATGAAGATGGTGGAGTGATGATGAACAAGATCAAATCTCAAATGGAGAGAGTAACCTTGCATAAAATTGTGAAGGATTTGCTTGAGGATGATGCACCTATTTAAAGATTTTCAAAATGCCAAGTGTTGAAGAGGGGCCAATGTGGGATCAAAAATAAGCCAATGAGTTGAGGACACTTGTCATCATGTAATTAGTTGATGTATGTGCAAGATTTGGGAAGAGTGCCCATGAGAGGGAGAATTCAAATTCAAATTTGCAATAAATTTTGAGAGGGGGACAAGAAAGAAGAGCAATAAATGCCCTGTTTGACTTGTCATGTTGAGGGAAAATGAGTGTTTTAATAAATCAATAAAATTGATTTATTGTGCAAGTGGCTAGATCTAGATAATGCAAGTGGGATGTGATTAGTATTAGATTAGGATTAGATGATGATCATGCTGATTTAATGCTGATTAGGTGAGTTGACATTTTGGACTTTGATAATTGATTTATTTAAATCAGAAAATGATGGAAAATGTATGATTTGGATTTGATTTAAATAAAGTCCTAATTTATTGGATGAATGGAATATGATTATGCATGATGTAAATTTAACATGTCTACATTTTGCCCCTCTTTGAAGCAATGTACTTGTTGCGTTGGTTCAAAGAATAAACTTGCCGCGATCGAAATTAAAAGATTTCATGATTTTTCGGATGCCCCAGCGGAAAGAAGTACACTGGTACATTGCCCCCTCGAGAGATCGAGCGAAAAGATTCAATTTGAGGGTCGATCTCGCGATAAAGAGGTTCAAAATGGATGGTTATGGATGTGATGCAAAAGATGATTTTAAGATGCTTAGAATAACAAATCTATATTATTCTAAACAAATTAAATGATGATATGATATGAGATGGATGAGATGGATGATGTGATATCTTTGTGATTATACAGCGGATGGTTATGAAATGCTTAGACTATGATCTATATTATGATGATGATATGCAATGCATGTGAAATGATCGATGTTTCCTATGATGTATGATATGAATGATATGTGGTATGCGGTATATTGATGGACTGCGAATGTGGGATGGATGCATGATGGATGCATTGGTGATGATGATGTTAGTACGGAAATGAGATGATGACAAGAGGATCCAACAAGTCCATGATTGGTCGAGACTTTATTAGAGATGATGATGATAGATGATGATGATGATGGATGATTTGCTTATCAAGGATTGGGATTTTCAAAGGGTCACTTACTTTTATGTTTGATAACACGCCTAAGCACGATGCATCAAGGTATAAAGGACCAGGATGGCGTTGTACTTAGTGTGATGGACTTTGACTCGACAAATAGATAGGAGTAATCTTGTTCACACTTGACATACGGAAACCTTGCTAGGATGCACTTTAGAAGTCTCAAACATCTCGGACCAAAACACGGAAAGGTATAACCAATCAATGCAATAGTCAACAAGCTATCTGAAACATCCTCCATACATATCTAACAAAGCAAGTATTCGCCAAGTTATTTTACAAGAACGTCCAACAAGCACAACAAACAAAAGATAATAATCGTTGCCCCATTCCTATTTCTCTAAATCCTTTGTTTTGGGATATCATCAAGACGTCCTTGGAATGAGTGCAATTAAGATAAGTCAAAAGCTAAAGACCAAGTAAATAAACAGACTAATGCTCTTCAATACCGCTAACGGAAAAGGATGTGTTTTCTAAGGATGATAAGCGAAACTTATTGCCAAAAGATAATGCCCATTGTAGGAAGGATTCATCCTAGGACATGTTAGTGGATGGCGGCACGTCATTTCGTTTATGAGAGATGATTGATATGGGACAAATTCAGATGATGGTGTTACCGATATGAAGAGATGACCAATTTGTTTACTCACTGTCCTAGACTTAAGACTTGATGCTTTTGAGTTCTACTTTTAACCTGCTAGACTTGTTTCTAACTGTTTCACCAAAGGTTGAGGATGACGATCGATTTATTATGAATGGTGTTTATTGCGGGTGCAAGCGAGATGAGGCGGATGGATTTTTCAAATATTTGGATGTTTTTGGAATTTTGCAATGTTTTGAGGCTGTTTTTGGTAATTTTTCGAGGTTTTACAAATGTTTTGATTTTCGTGATTTTCAAATGTTTTTGGGATTTTCTAAGATTTTGACCGAGAGACTAACCTAAAGACCTATCCTAGGGGCATCGGGGGCTTATCGATAGATTAGCCTTGCCTACGCGAGTATATGCAGAGACCACGTAGTTCGACTGATGACTTGACCAATTTACAGATGATGAAATACATGATGAGATGTCAGTTTATTATGATGGACTCCTATAGGACTGACCCAAATGTCTCTGGGGATGATCAAAGATCAACCTTGCCTATGTTGAAGCTCAGAGATGACGTAGTTTGACTGACGACCTTGTGTTTGGTTTTTTGAGTGACTTTTTGACCTACTTTTTGATTTTGATATGTTTTGATGTTTTTGATTTTCTCGATTTTCTCGATGTTTTGATTTTCCGATTTTTCTTAATGTTTTTGAATTTTGATGTTTTTCAATCGTTTTGGATTTTCTGATTTTCTGATGTTTTTGGATTTTTTGGATTTTGAGGATTTTAAGACCATACACGAATCTGATCCGATGAGAACGTGCCCCCAGTGTGATGTAATAGACTACTCCGATAAAGGCAGGACAAACTGACTTTGAGAATGGGCCGAGTAGTACTAGGAGGGATCATGATACGAACACAAGACCAAGCTATGATGCGAACGCGAATGGATGAGTAATGAATGGAGATGAGATGGATGATAGAAGCGAAATGGAGGGATAATGACGAACAAGCTGCGAAGGTCCTGGTGGATGGAAAGTGCTTATTTACACAAGGCGCCTGTTTGACAGGTTTTCACCGAGGTA
>VDFB02270651.1:342076803-342091322 GCA_007258455.2 Sequoia sempervirens | reverse complement strand
CTTATCTCTTTATCTCTCTACCTCTCTACCTCTCTCCATCTCTTTGTCTCCCTTTCTATTTGTATGTTTGTCATTATCTCCCTCTCTCTCTATGTTTTCTTCCCTATATTTATCTTTGTCTCCTTAAGTGTGCAATGGGTACATTAAAGAGGTCTTAAAGGAGAATTATCATATCTTTAATCAAATGGCATGCTACCTTGTGCATAACTCCCCAAGGACACATGCCATCCTTGGATTGTTGACATGAAACAACCAATCATTATTTAGTTTCTCTCTCATATTAATATATATTACTATTATATTAAATATATATTATATTAATTATATTTTGTATTATATAAAAATATACTTATTATTAATTATTAATTATAATAATTTTATATGTATTTAATAATTTTGTTAAAGAATACAATATATACTATACCAAGTTGAATAATTATATTATTTTATTATGTAAAAATATAGCTAATATATACTTAACTACATTGTTTAAACCTAGCTAAATGGTGCCAAAATTTTCTAACTTAATTAATATACTATAAACCTAACTAAACCAAAGCAGCTCACAAATTGAGAAGTGAAAGGTCAATACCAGCGCCGAGGAAGAGTTTGGAGTAGTGAAAAAAGGTCAATGCCAAGGTCGAGGAAGAGTTTGGAGTAGTGAAAACAAGGTCAATGCCAACGCTGAGGAAGAGTTTGGAGTTAAAACAAGGTCAATACCAGTGGTGACGAAGAGTTTGGAGGAGTGAAAACAAGGTCAACACTAGTGCCGAGGAAGAGTTTGGAGTTAAAACAAGGTCAATACCAGTGTCGACGAAGAGTTTGGAGGAGTGAAAACAAGGTCAATATCAACACCGAGGAAGAGTTTGGAGGAGTGAAAACAAGGTCAATACCATCGCCAAGGACAAGGTTGAGGGAACTCAGGGAAAATTGATGACCAAGGGGCAATTAGTACTATAATTTTGGCACCCCCATTCTCTTTAACCTTCAATTTTCATGCCTAGGTTCCAAAGATCTTCTCGTACATTGGCACCCCCATTCTCATAAAATGGTATAAGATAAGACAAAAAATAAAATAGCTTAGTCTTTCACATTTTTATCGACCAACCTTAGGTCTTGGAAAAACTCCCATAGACTACCCACATCTTGGTTGAGGTCTAGGATTTCATCACACATAGCCTTCATCGCATGAGTTTGAAGCAATTGTAGACTTAGCCCAAGTATATGCTAGGCTAAGGTAGATCTAATGAATGGAAATAGAGGCATGCCACTCTTCTTTAATACCTCCACCACAAACATATGCAAGTTGTTGGTTGTTTTTATGGTAAGTGGGTTGATCTTCTAATCTACCTATGGAATTGCCAAATCCAATAAAGGGCAGCTCAAGGATCCTGACCTAAACCCTAATAAGGATTCAAAACCTCCTACACTTTGGGCTCTTTCTACTACTTGGGAGGGTGATCCCTTATCAAGCATAAACCTCACACCATCATCATGTAAAAAATATTAAATAAATAAATGATAATCTCATTTAATAGCTCAACATAATAGACAATACCTAATAGAATTGGTTGTTTATCAATAATATCAACTATTTGGGAGGCGATATAATCACAACATTTCACAAGATATATAGCTTCATTGATTTGCAATTTTAGCAAGATCTAGTAAAGAGCCAAAATACTGAACCACAAATAAGTACAACTTAGATTAGTGCCAATATCCATTGGAGGAGTCAAATTTATAAGCATCTAAGGGTTTAGATAGATTTTAACACATAACATATAAGATCCCTTGATAACATTGCTTTACAATCTCATCAATATGTATTCTAACCCAATACTACTTATCAAATCCTTATACATAACATATCCACCTACAATCCCATTCAAGCATTTTAATTAATTCCTTGAATTAAAGCTAAAACAAGAATCATAGACACCACAAGAGTGAGATGAGCGAAACAACCCTTGATCATTTTATTCAAAATTCAGATATGCTTGTACAATGGAGAGACATGAGTTTGAATTAATCATATCAATTCAAATGCCACTACAGTCATAAAACATCAAATCCCCATGAATTCAAAACCTACTACAGAATGACTCAAAACCTAATTTTCCCTAAAACCATTAGACTTTACAATTTTCTCTACAACTTCATCTAGACTCGACCAAAAATATCTAACTTTCTAACCCATACTTCTAGCCTTGAAATCCTTCTTATAGAAAAAGAAGGAGCAAACAAGCATCGGGCCAAAAAGCACACGTGTCACCAGCCAATTGGACCACCTTGTGATATTCCAAAAAAATGTTACAACAACAATCTCCCTAGAGAATCTTCTTGTTCATCGTGCCCGCTGAGATTGGTTGATGCAACAACAAAAAACTTCAAGAATTCCGCGCCTAGACTATCACCAAAAAAAAAAATGGAATTTTTTGTAACTGCAACAACTGATTTGTCAACTATTAGCAACCTACTCCTTTTCACTCTTCCTTAGTTAAATATACATTTACCCATTTATGGTACTCTTCATCAGTTGGCCAATTAAAATTGATCACCTCATTCACCTTGACACTATAAGGTTTGTACTTAACTACCACTTGATTCGCTTCTCTTTCAAAAGACTCCAAGAATGAGCTGGTGCTAATGGTTTTGTCCATACAACTCACCAACAAATCATAATCTGAGTTACCCTATTTTTGAGGGTTTTGTAGTCCAAACATGATATAAAGGGGCTCTTACACTTTTTTGTGATTACTATAGCTTGTGTAAGAGGCCCCATGGATACTGTTGTAATTGTAGGATGCATGAATAGGGAATAGGATGAGAAATAAAGAAGGTATAGCTGCTTTCCTCAATATTTTTGTGAAGAAAAGCATGTGAAATGAGAGGTTCAAGCCTAGGTTTCAACAAAATATATATGGGAGATCTGATTTTATGAATTTTTATCCATGTGCAGACCTAATGGGTTATTTCTGAACATTGAATATAAATGATACACACACACACACACACACACATATATATATATATGTATGTATGTATGTATGTATGTATGTATGTATATGTATTTTTAAATGTAAATGTAAAAGTAATTATTGGATGCTCTCCTAGAACAATAAATGCAACATATCATTAAAGAAATCTATATCTATGTATATAAATGTGTATTTCTAAATGCAAGTGTAAATGAAAAGAGCATATGGTTTGGTAGTGTTATAGATACAACATATCCATAAATTAATGTAATTGAAATTCTAAAGTCTTCAACATATATAATATGAAATTGATCAAACTATTAAACTATATGAGAAATAAATGAAAATAGTAAATGCATATGTATGTGTATTTGTAAATGTAAGTGTAAAATAAATAAGAATAATGAAAATTATACAAGAATACAAGGAAAGGTCTCTTGCCTTCTTGGTAGTGATAACCTCCTCCACACACAACCCTTAAAAATTATGAATAGAGGAATATAATCTTTGAAGAACTCAAAGTTGATTCTCTCCTACCTGATACAATTAGTCATTTTATCCTTACAAACATGTTTATAGTGATTACTAGAGGCACATAGACCAATTCTTCATAATAGAAGAATTTGATCATACTTTTCCAATGATGGCATTATGAGAAAACCTTAGTTTAAATGAATAATTCCTAGCTAAGTTCTTTAAATCATGTCCAACCGTATAAGAGAAGACCACTGCTATGTGTACCTAGATACCATGGAGAAAGGCTCTTTGGGCTCTTTCATCAATCATCCTACCTTAAAACATACCAAAAGTCTCCTAGCAATTAGACATAGGAAGATTTACGATGACTTAAAAAAAAATTATTGCCAAAGAATAAACTTATGATGACTTAACTAGGCCTAGTACACACTCCCTCCCTATTAACCACTTAGACATATGGAAATTAGATGTAAATTTGCTGCTATTTTAAGTCATGTAGGTGTCCAATAAACCACTTGATGGTGTTTCCCTTCAAGTTTATTTACTTGAATGAAGAGAAAAATTCTTTTGATTACAATTAGAGAATACATTTGAGGCCTTGGTTGTGTAACTGGTGGACCATAGTCACATTTAACACTTGTTACAAAGTTTGGGAGTTAAAACGTTAAGTATATTTGATTTATGATGGACAAATTTGGACGGTAGTAACAATAACAAGCAATCTATCAAGACTTGATTACCTTATAACCTATGAAATTCTAGCGATGAAATGATAGATTAATCATAATGTCACCTTAAGATCACATCACCATGAAAGAAATTCATCCAACATCCTTATGAGTGTAGGTACCACCAAATAGGTATTTGTCATATTTGTCTTCCTCGAGCGAGGGAAATTCAGGAAGAGAAGAAGAAAGTGAGACATGTAGTATGTCTAAAAGAGGGAGATCAACTAGAGGTCAAAAGATTAGAAGAAAATTCTGTAAACACATGAAATTTTTTCTTGCTGAAGGGGGGTCATGTTCTTATAATGATGAAAGCATAGGCGACATCGAGGTGCCCTAGAGGTACAAACATCTACGGAAACAATGGGTACCCAAGGAACTTCCTCCAATAAACACTGATTTTTGTATCAACGAGAGGATATATCACATAGCACCATCATCATTACATGGTTTGGGCCTATTTTGCATGGATGACATAAAGGTCTGTTACAACAAAGTTATTGAATTGATGGAGTATGCTGGACCCTGTTATAGTTACAAAGATTGGATGCAACTGGTTCAATATACACGAAGTATGCATAGGTATGCACTGTCAGCAAATTATATACAGCTAAAAGATAAGAATCAAAATAAAGGAGTGGCTATGTACATTGACAGAAGGACAAAAGCATCAGGGAATATTGTAGGGTTTATAAACAGTACATGACCTGGGTCAACAAATAAGCAACCCAATTGCATATTCAAGGTGCGCGAGGGAAACCATGTATTTGTATGTGCGATAAAATCAATAACTGCAGGGGAAGAGTTGCTAATAGATTACAATTTGAATCACTTAGTGACAAACACAGTTACTATGGGGGTGGTACGTACTATGTACCATTTTACCCAACCTCCAATTAATGACTCCAATATACCATTTTATTCTTATATTTTTTTTCATAAGTCCTTTGGTTTCATTTGGGTAATGTTTTTTTATTTTTAATTTTTGTCACAGTGGGACATTGATCGTACGGAGAAGGCTCCGGCCCAGAGCACAGATCGCAATCTATCTTCAGGTGCTTCTACCCGACAGGTTTACCTCATTGTAATTGTAGAAATTAGATACGAGCAATTTTTTTTATTATTATGTTGTTTTGATAAGTTTATTGGGTTAATTTTGATAATGTTTTTAATATTCTTGTTGCAGTCGACTAATCGAGGAAAGGCACCAGCAGTAGACGAGAGCATCCATAGGGAGGTGTAGTCAATAGTATGTGATGATGACATCGCTTATTCAACAAATCCTCTTGATATGATAAGGAAGACCCAAAAAAATGCAATGAAGAAATCCTTAAGTTGTTATTCATAGTGCCTCAAACAAATGAGATAAGAGAGAGGGTTAAAATATTGACCGAGAGATCACAAAACTTGCAAGTAAGCTGTCATGAGGTCTTTAATTATAACATAAGTTCATTCATGGTTTTATATTTTGTACTCTTTTATGTCATGAACTCAAATATGTGTATTTTTTACAGGATTTTTTGTGTCCTCGTGATGCTCCTAGCCATGATCGTGGTACTACAAGTGCTGCCCGAGGAGTAGGGGTTGGTACAAGTGTCCATCCCGATCTTCCTACACATACATCACATCATCTCGACCTCCCATCATCTCGTAAGGCCTATATTGTCATCCAAATGTCGGCAGAATAAGGCCATGTGCACTCCATTATGCACCCTTCCGCGCTAGAAGACATGCCGTAATGCACGGTGATGGCACCGGATGTAGAGGCCACTAGTACTGCGATATTTTAGCAACATTTCGATATTCTATATTGATGAAAGTACGGGAACATTTCAAATACATTTGTGGTAGAGCGAGACGCTCCTACAAAGGATGTTAAGAAGGTCCTGTGTAATTTTGTGTCGTTTTAATTATTATTATATATAATCCAATTGAAATTTACTTATTGATCGCTTCTTTAGACTATTGATCCTGGCTTTGATCATTTTGCAGGAAACTGCTGTTTTATAAATATCTAAGTGATATTACATTGAGCTCTTTCGGGCCCACCTTTATAATGCATGGTGGAATGCCCAAAATCAATATTTAAAAGATGAGCTCATTAACCATTTAGTTGTGCTCTTCGGTGATAAAACATTCAACCGAACCAAGGTCCTTGAGAAAGCTAGTACCTATCTAAAGTATGTGAGAGACCAATATAGGTCACATTTAGAGAAGAACAAAAAGTACGAGAATCCCCCATGATTCTAGAGAGGGAGTGGAAGGACTTGGTGTCACATGGAAAGGAGAAGGCTAAAAAGAAAAAAGGAAAGACACCATCTAGCCAAGGAAGGTATGTGGATACTATCAACAAATGTAATTATATAATCGATTACTCTTTCTTTTACATAATCTAATGTATTTCAAACTTTCTCATAGGTTTCATTACTATCAAGGACACAAAGGAAAGACTAGAAAAACACGGGCAACACAAACTTGGCTCTGGTGGTTATATGAAATTAGCTGCCAAATAATAAATTGAAAACAATTTTGGTTTTATCACACCATAGAAGCAAAATTCATGATCTTATGCAAAAATGTAGGGCTTTGAATTCAACAGAGTTCCCATAGAAGATGACCTGAAGATTTCCTTCCAGCAAGGCTATGGAGCCGTGGTTGAATGCCTAAGAGTCTTGACTGGGCAAACACAATCTTCCACTACATCTGACACGCAGGTAAATAAACTCAATAAAGTTTATATAAAATTGAATACTTGTGCAATCTATTCAATATCAATTTCCACCATAAAGTAATTACATGCCTATTTGCTTTAAACATTCAAGAAATGATAATACTGCACATGACATTGGAATGCAACCTGGTGAGGGTAGAGTACAACCTACAGATGAAGGTCATGGTGTGCATCCCGGTACTTTAGAGCATGTAGAGCGTGAGCAACATGTTGAGCATGATCAGGCTAGAGAAGATCAGGAACATGATGTGGCCCCATCAGGTAAAGAGGACCACTCTAAAGTTCTTTTAAACATATTTAATTGGAATTGGTGTATTAATTAATGTAACATTTTGTGTTTCAACTTTAGAGAATGTAGAGCGTGATCAACGTGTTGAGCATGATCAGGCTAGAGAATATCAAGAACATGATGTGGCCCCATTAGGTAAAGAGGACCACTCGCATGTTCTCTTAAACATATTTAATTTCAATTGGTGTATTAATTAATGTAACCTTTTATGTTTCAACTACAGATTAGGATTTAGAGGGTGTTCAACATGTTGAGCATGAGTCTATAACAGAAGTTTAGGAACATGATGTGGACCCATTAGGTAAAGAGAACCACTCTAATGTTCTTTTAATTAATGAAATACTTGTAACAATAATAATAAAACATATCAGTTTAACATTTCTTTGTTATTGCAGCAGACCCCCCCTTGCAGCGACATCCACTTCATGAGCAGACGACTAGGCGTACATTAAGATCATGAGCAGAGGGAAAAACAACTAAAGGGGGGACAGATGATTAAGAAAACAATACTCCACTTCAGATTTTTTTAGCTTTAAAAAAAAAAAAAAAGTGATTGTAATTATATCATGACAACCATATTTTTGATAATATGTAAAATTGAAAGAATGAATATTATATGTTAATGAATGAATGCTATATTTTATTAATGGATGAATGAATGAATGTTATATGTTATTAATGGATGAATGAATGATTAATGTTATATGATTGGGTATGGGGAATTGAGAGTGATGTGAGGGAGGGGGAGGGGCCAAATGAGCTTCCACTGTCACGTGGTTGTCCCTACTAAGTAGAGAATATTAAACTATTCTCGAAACAAAGAGAAGCTCAATAAGGTAATGCACTTTTCAATATAAGAAACACATCGTTTGAAGCATCAAACCAATATGTAAAGATGAAAGAAAGTGCTAAATTTTCACTATGGTGGCATAAAAATGATTCTTTATACCCTGAATCCATGCTCTGCATCATAATTTGAAGTTGTTTGCATTCTAATGTTTTGAGTTTAGTTTGTTTGTATGGATTTGTATGAATACCACATTGTGTTGTGTGTGGATTTGGTTTCAAAGCTTTGTTTCTTCTATTTTTAGTGGTGACATAACTCTAAAATTTGACTTTTGTGCATAACAGGTTAGTGGAAAAATTAGAAGCTTTGAAGGGTTTAGAGGCTTGATTGAGATAGATACATGGATATTTGGATCTTGTTGTTGATGGGAGGTTTCCACTTAACCATGAAATTTTGTACCATCCGCAGTATGCCAAAGTTTCTCTACTTACATTCATTCTTGATCATAAATGTTGTAAATGATATTAATGCTTCAAAATTAAGATTCATTTCATTGTTATAATGATCAAAATGTTATAATTTGCTATACATTAAAGTATTCTCTTGCCCCACCCTTTTGGTTCTTTTAAGAAATTTCTTGTCATAAAAAGATTCACATTTCTGTCTCATTTATACAAATTTATTTGAAGCACTAGGAGTGAATAAAGATATGCAAAAGATGATGGATTATGTCTAAACAACAACTTTCCATCTTATAGCTAATTAAATCCTTAATATTTGAATAGTTTAGATCTCGAACAATGCTTGTATATGCATGTGTAAATAATAAGGAGCCTATGAAGATTGAAATTTAAAACATCACTTTGGTATTTTTCCTTAGGCAGTGAAATTATATTTTGAGTAATACAAACCTACACACACATTGATATTTTTTGGCATTGCATTGAGGAATTTTTTTTCTCTTATACCTACCATCAGCTAGACATGGAGGTATATAATATTAGTTTTTGGGTTTATTTTGTAAGTAGTTAATTTCACAGAGGAAGACTAAAATATTCTTAATGCCCTGTGTCAGGTGTGAAAGCATATGAATCACTTCCTGAAGGCACCATTTTGTATTCATCCAAAAACTGGTTTGTTCTTTTTTTTTTATGTTTCTTGCATGTGTTTTTTTTAGGCTCTAGAGATGTAGCTCAACTCTTTTCTTTGCACTTTTCATCTATTTTGATGATTACAGTAGATTGTCCTCATAATTTTTCAGGTAGATTTGTTTGTAACCTTATTTTCTACCAATCAATTTGCAAACTAGTCACATATTAAGGACCATTTCACTAACTTTTATTCATCCATTACTTCATATGTTGCAGGTTGTGTCTATGTGCCAATAAATCCTGATGATTGCGAGAACTTTAATCCTACAAGTGTACCCAATCTTTCTCAAGTAAAAGTCTTACCTTATTTTATAGTACTTTAAATGGTTAATTGAAGGTGCTTCTTTAGATCTGAGATAGTTGAACCTTGGATTAAAATATGGTATTAGATGGGTAGTATAATGATAAAACTGAGCTCCATTGAACACACATTACAAACATAATTTACTGGACTATGAATAGTGTTACAATTATAATTATTTATCCTTTACCTACCTCTGCATTAATGAAAAAGATAGCAAATATTGGGAGTTCATTACATGTCTCATGTATGTGTTAGTATTTAATTTTGTTTAAGTTGTTTAAGAGCTTGATTAGGTCAAGAATATTTTCTACAAGCTCTGTTCTCTTGACACTGCTCAACATTTTCCCTACACATTTTCTCTTCAATCTAGACATTTCTTAACTCCTTCCCTTGTTAGCCCTTGGTTGTTCTCAAGTGTAATGCTTTTTCTATGCATCTTGCAGTCTATATGTGTGATCAATCATCTCTTATGAAGCATGGATAACCTTTCATGGAATTGTTGTAATTAGATAATTTCCATTGTGAGAATAATCATTTAATTTGTATGGAAGTAAGTCTTTTTCATATTATTTGACTTGGTATTGTAAACTTGTCTTTGCAGGATTCTCTTGAGGGGAACAACAAAATTGTGATGATAAGTAGAGTTGTACAACACCATAAATCATTTGGAATTATCAATATATTGCTTATAGAATGCTCTGTGCAAGTAAAATGGAATGTGCAATGACAATTGGTCTCGAATTCAAATATGAATATAAGTACATTATACACGAGAAGATGGTATCTATTATATGATTTAAAGAACCCCAAAATAAGAAAATTAATAGGTTCCATTTGTTTACTTGCTCTTAGACACTTGTTTAATCAGCAAGACCCTCAAAATGTCTTGCTGATAACCAATAGTGTTCAAAAATACTGAAGAGGTCAGATTGGTGTGACATTGGATTTGTCTTACTGACGGAAGTCATCGACAAGACATGGACTATCGAAGTGAGTTTTCTACCCTATGCCGATCATTGATCTCTCACTGATGGGTTGGCTTCGGTGGTCATCGCCAAGAGTCTTCGCGATGGTACATTTCAACAAATATTTTTTTATAAAAAAATTGCATTGTTTCGTCGAAATTTCGACGAAACCCACCAACGAATCACTGAAAAGGTCCAATGAAGTTGCTATAGCTGCGACGAAGGCTTCATTGTAACTCCTTTCCCATTTCATCACAATTTCAATGAAGGCCACTTACGAATCACATAAAAGTTCCGTCGAAGTTGCTTAGTTGCGACAAAGGCTTCGTTGTAACTCCTTGCCCATTTCATCGCAATTTCAACGAAGGCCACCGACGAATCACAGAAAGGGTCCAACGAATCACATACTATGTCTGACGAAGTTGCTTAGTTGCGATGAAGACTTCATTGAAATGGCGACGAACTTCTGGTGTTGTTTCGACGCTTCAGAAGAGCCATTACAATTGCATTTTGGTTGTAATTTGTCAGTGGATAGATGATTTTTTTGTTGATATTCCAATGAACATCCGAGTCATTTTATGATGCCGACGACCGACGAATCTGCGCCATTATTTCAACGTTTAATTCATCATCAGAATTTCAACGAAAAAAATAGTGACGAATTTTTTTTCGTCAATTCGTCGATTTTCCGACAAATGTTTGTCGAACGACCGATGAACGTTTGTCGAAAAATGGAGTCAAATTCAATATTGATAAATTAGAAACTTCAATCGAAGTAGGAAGTCAACATTTTGTGAAATAAAATCAACTAGAGAGGCATCCAGGAGGTAGGATAACCATTGACAAACCTGATTCAGTACAAGGTTACAATCTTGCAAAGATAATTAGAATCAAGAGTGAAGGATTAATACCTTAGAATAAGGTTAGAGACTAGGTTGGTCAGTAAAGGGAAACAACTTAAAAGGAAAAGATGAAAGTAAACATGATTCCACCAATTGGAATAGGCAAGGTCAAATTGGAGTTTTGATTAAAATGGGGAAAAAGAAACCAAGCAACTTTAGAGTGTTTAAGGGTTATGAGAAAATAAAGTTACCAAAATTGGGACAAAATCACTTGGAAAGATAATTGCAAGTTGGGAACTGAAAAGCAAATCAGACTAATTTGACAAAGGCTTGGTTATTACATAGTTTGGTAGAAAGTGCAAAATAAAATTACCACTTGTCAACAAAAATAAACTTATGTTTTAGATATTCCAAAAGGAAATTGGCTATGGAGGGGAATTATGTGTCAAAACAAAAGAATAACTTGGAAACAACTCACAAAGGAGAAGATGTTGGAAGTTGGAAGTCTATCATTGATGATGTAGTTTGGAAACATGAGCATGGAGTGCATATACATTGTTTGATCTAGTGCTATTATTGGTGTCAACATTGTTATGATCATCCTAGTTTAGTGTGGAAGTATTTTTGGCGACTCATGTTCCATACAAGCTGATCCAAAAAGTATGGTTTATCAGGAATTTGGCTTAGTATTTCCTTTGACATTTTTATGGTTCATTGTGTTAGTTTTTAGGTTTGCACTTCACCACACGATGGTGTAATCTTCTATGTTCATAACTAAAATTTTGAGTTTATCATATGTAGCATGTTTCAAGTTTGTGTGACATTTTGTAAAGTTTCCAAGAAGATATGAATGACAGTGTGCAACTCTATATATCATAGTTATCTTTTGTACAATATACCAGTGTGGGAGATTCTACACTTCTTCACGAATAATTATTTTGTTTTGTGATGATGAAGAGAAGCTAATAAATGTTGGTTGAATGAGAATTCGATGGGAGATAAATTTTTAAGGTCGCACGATTGATGAATTGCATGTATAATTGAAGACTTTGTGTTTAGGTCTATTTTGGGCTGACCTAACATGTTTGATGTTTTGTGGAGGATATGCAAGTAAATCTATCTTATGTGGGATTTATATTAGGTCCGTGCTTACCTATATTATGTAAATTATTTTAATTTAGGTGCTAAGTGTGGATAAAATGCTTTGAGGACTACATGTTTAATTTTGTGTGTTACTTCTAATTAGGCCGACCTAATTGAAGTTACACCTACGTGTGTGCGAGAGAGAGGGAGCAAAAAGGTGGTAGAGTGTGTGGAAGGAATATATGATATGCGATTGTGGTGGAGTAGAGTAGATTGAATGCGATTTATGACATGTATGGTGATTCACCTACATGTGTGCGATGTAGTATTGAGTAGATTATTAACATAGTAGAGGATTAATTTAGACAAGTGTGAAGATATTTTTGTACTTCAATGGAACTATAATTTGGCATATGATAGATGCTATTGTATCAGTTCAAATCGGTAGTGTTTCCAGCCTTTATTTATTATTTCTCAATGGGATGTGAGCCTTTTTTTGGATAGTGTGTGTTTCCAGCCTTTATTTATTATTTCTCAATGGGATGTGAGCCTTTTTTTGGATAGTGTGTCCTGGCAGTGAGCCTTTCTATAATATCTTATATCCGGATATAATATATTGTGAGTTAACCCTCACCATGGTTTTTCCCTTTTTGGGTTTTCCATGTAAAAATATTGGTGTTCATGTGTCATGTGATTATGTGGTTGTATTCATGCTTTCATTCCTCATTGTTCAATTAATTAGATGGGTTATGTTTAATTGGTTTAGAGGAATACTAATTCACCTCCCCTCTTAGTATTTTGGGTCTTCAATAGTTGGTATCAGAGCTTGGATCCCTGGAAGGAGCTTGATCGCTTTGGGAAGATCTCAAAGTTTGAACATATGGTTTATAGAAAGCACCTACTCCTTTGGAAGTGATTTTTATAATTTAATACACAAAAGAAGATTGCATGCTAGAAAAAGATGAAGAACTCAAGGTGGCACTTGAATATCTTAACAAAATTGAAAAAGAGAATGGAGATCTGAAGGAAAATCTAAAAGAGGCAAATGAATGCATCAGGAAGATAAGAGAGCAGATCATGAAGTTTAGAGAAAGACATAGAGAAGTTAATGAACAATTGAAGAAAGCAAATGAAGAAATCACCGAACTAAAAGTACAAGTGGAAGAAAATAAAAGAATTGAGGAGCACCTGAATGCAGTAGTACAAAGGAAGTTTGATAAGTGCACTAGACTTGAACAAGAAGTGGTAAATCTGAGAGCAGACTTGTAAAGAGAAATAATTCATGAAGAAAACTTTAAGACAAGTTCTACAATGCTTGATGAGTTGATTGTTGGGAAAAAAAATCTAAAGATAAAGGCACTTTGGGACTTGAAAGAGGAGAAATCTCTAAATTAGATCAAACATCTAATGCATAGAATATCAATGAACCTGAGAAAATTGAAGGCAAGAGGAACTATGGCAAGTTTCAGAATCAAAGAAGCAATGCTAGAAGAACCTGTATCAGACAAAAAAATGCTCAAAGGTACCAATATTTCAATGGTTTATGTTATTTTTGTAATAAATTTGGACATAGAGCTATGGAATGTAAAAGAAGAATGAATTAGAATTTTTCATGTTTTACTAGAAAATGCTTTACATGCAAGAAATTTGGACATAGAGCAAGTGAATGCAGAAATCAGATGATGAATAGATACAACAATGGTAGAATGGTTCAATACTTTAGGGGTTATTGCTATACATGCTATGGATTTGGACATAAAGATAATTAATTAAGACTTAGACCAAATGGAAGGAATAACAATTAGAGAAATATCATATGCAATAGTTGCAGGAAGCCTAGACATATTACTACATTTTGCGGGAATAAGAACATAAGGAAGAACAATCCTATGAAGAAAGATGAACCAATCAATAAAGTTGATTCAAATGAAGTGAAGGAAATGGAAAAAGTATGGAGAAAGAAAGAAGAGAATGAGGACAAAGGAGAATCTGTACCTATCTCTAGTGCATAGTTTTCCTCCAGTAACTAAGCCTAGAGCTATGGCTTAGGGGGATATTTACTAAAAATCATATAACCCCCTGTTGACATGTTGTGTCATGGGTTGACAGGAAGAGATAGGATGGAGATAAATACTATGAGTCTATTGGTGAAAATTACAAAAGAAAATATTTTAATGTGAAAAT
>VDFB02270651.1:342064808-342076703 GCA_007258455.2 Sequoia sempervirens | reverse complement strand
GTACCTATAAAAAGAAAAAGATAAATTATGTGAGGATTAGGACATTAAATCCTTTTTGATCATTTAGTTCAAATAATATCATGGTCACAAATCTCAAAATGTTAACTATTTCAAAAATAATAAAAATGACATGACAAACCTAAGCCCATAAATTTTATCACATAAAATACATCTTTCAAAAGAATGTCACCATAAGTTCAAATATTTAACTATGACTCTAATGATGAAAATGGCTTATAACTCCAAATCTACAAACAAATCTAGGGAATATTTAGTTGAAATCTGCAAGCAAATCTACCCAAGTCATCAAATTAATTGCTAAAAGTAGCAAGTGATACTTGGCACCGTATGTTGATTAAAGTGAACACCAAGAGATTGCGCGCACTTCCAGTTTTTAAATTTGGCTTTTCTAGTGTGGTGAGCAGCTGTCAAACCTTTGCACAATATTTTCTTAAATGAATTTGTTCAAAAAAAAAAAATCCATCAATGAAGAGTCCTCTATATTCAAAAACACACCAATATTTTCAATAGGCTTGGTCAACAATAGAAACAGCAGTAATATTAGTGATAAACCGAGAATGCAATCTTTTTTCCATTAGAAGGAAGATCTTTGTTTGACAGGGACGCCTTCAACTATTTCAAAAACAGAGATAAGATAGATTTATTTCTTTCACCCTTCAACCGTCTTAACCCCCGACCAGCGCCTATGATTAAACAAGACCCTTAAATGAAGGACCCCAACTCTTCTTGTTGCGCGTAATATGTCATCTTTCAGTACCAATGAATCATTTAAAATATACTCAGATAACAAACACAGTGCAAGGCAGGGACAAGAAGAAAGCAATCAAGCTTTTTGCCAGCGTCCTCACTGTCCACTTCAAACTCTCCATAAATTCTGTCAGGCTTGTCATGCAATTTGTCAGCGCAGAATGAATAGGCAGTAAGATCCGCAATTTGAAATCTGCAAAACAAATCCCCATTTATGGCACCCAATGCCAATGCTATCCTACGAAACTATTAGATTCTAGCATTAGTAAATAAGGCAGTGAGGAAAGATTGTGATAGTCAAAATCATAGCGTTTGAAGTGACTTGGGATTAGGCGTAAAGCCATACTTTTCAACCTTTAATGCAGCATCAAATTAAGTGCACAAATGAGGCTTTATGGCGGTATTTGGATATCGATGCTTTGCGGTGGAGTCAAACAACAACCTTCACCCCGCGAATTGGTTGGCTATGCCAAAATGCATAGAAAGGGAACTCGGACATAAGCCGGATCAACAAGCGCACACCTCAAAGTCTTGGGGATGCATTAGGCTAGTTTTGAGTACAAGGTTAAAACTACTTGGCTGGCGACTAAGGACAAGCCTGCAATACACACAAGTATCTCGATTGGCAATAAGAACATTTCCACCAGCGATACCCACTCACAACTCAATGGATATATATCGCCTTGCGAGGGTATCGATGAACACAGTGGCGATGAACAATCAGAAAAATGATGAAGTTACGTCAGAAAAAAAAAGAACCACAGCTCTGAAATAAGCGATCAATTGACATATAACATGGATGAAAGAAATGATGGCGATGAAAACCAAATAACATATCAAAAAATGTTAGCCATAAGCGAATGAATCAGAAGCTATAAGCGAATAAACGACTGGTTATTGATCATTGACATTTGTGTTGATTTAAGATTGTTCTATTACTGATGGAAAATTCATGGTTTAAGACTACTGAGAGATAAATTGATGTATGATCAGAAGTATGTTCCTATGTAGGCTGTAAACTGATCTATTTTTTTTTGCAGAGCCCAAGAGAAACTGAAACTAACAAGTTTTGCTTCTTGAGAAGTGTTAATGCGGCAATCTGGCAAAATGTCAAAGGAAAATGTTACACAAACACCGCATAGCGGTGTTTTTATTACACGGTGATAGTGTGTTATTTCAACACCGTATCGTCTCTTACAATGATGTGGTTGCATGGAATGCAGCGACTGCAGGATATACACAGATTGATTTGAATAAGCTTTAAAACTTTCAAGCAAATGTAAGATCTCCTGTATTTTCTTTTTAAATCACAGCAATCTATATCTCATTAGCTTTCAAATCACACCAAATAAATTTTAAAACAGAATATGCATATCATTATATCGTTAGATTTCAACTAATCTTTAAAATAGAAAGCTTGGAATATTGACCCAGTTGGGCCCTCCTTCTAGCGCCATTTTGTGGACTAAAATAAAATGGTTAAACATCCATATTAGATATCTAACATGTTTTAAAATGCTATCTAATAACAAGATACATAAAAGCCTACAAAGAAAAACATGAAATCAATCTATCCCATATTGGATTGGTGTCACATGTGCTAGTGACCCTTTCCCAACCCTTGATTGATTAGCTAGTGATGAAATTGCTATTGATATGGAGATGCTAAATGGACAAGATCAAATCTCAAATGAAGAGAGTAACCTTGCATAAGATTGTGGAGGATTTGCTCAAAGATGAAGCTTGTATTTAAAGATTTTCAAAATGCTAAGTGTTGAGGAGAGACCAATGTGGGACTAAGATTGCCAATAAGATAAGGCACTTGTCAAGTGATGATTGGTTGATGTATGTGCAAATTTGGGAAGAGTGCCCATGAGAGGGAAAATTTGAATTCAAATTTGCAATAAATTTTGAGAGGGGGACAAGGAAAAAGAGCAATAAATGCCATGTTTAACTTGTCATGTTGAGGGAAAATGAGGTTTTAATAAATCAATAAAATTGATTTATTGTGCAAGTGGCTAGATCTAGATAATGCAAGTGGGATGGGATTAGCATTAGATCAGGATTAGATAATGATTATGCTGATTAGATGATTTGACTTTTCAAGACTTTGATAATTGATTTATTTAAATTAGAAAATGATGGAATATGATTTAGGATTTGATTTAAATAAAGTCACGATTTATTTGATGAATGGAATATGATTATGCATGATGTAAATTTGACATGTCTGAGTACATTGTCAGTACCTTCCTACTTGACCTCTATGACCTCTACAATATCCTTTTTGGTACATAAATTCATAAATTTTTTCAAAATTTTGAGTTTTTTTAAATGTTCTATTTTCTACTTTAGTGTAGCTATTTTTTCCAAAGATCGGCTCACTAAAGTGTAGGAAAAATGTAATGTCATAAAATTGCACCTCATGGAAATTTCACATTTACACATTTATCCCTTGCATTTATGGCATCTAGCCTCATTTATGACAAGAACCTTATGGGTTATAATTTCATGATTTCGACTTCATAAGGGCCAATGATGAACTGAAAATAGTCCACCACATCATTTCTCATGAAACTATGAGTTTGAAACTTGTGTGGTGTATGAAAGTTCACTTGGCATGCTAGCATCCCCATACTTTTGTGAGTTCAAATAGGAATCTCAAAATCTTTGACCCATGACATGTGTCCCTATGATAGATTTTTGAGAGTAATAGATATTCTTGCTCATATAGTTGAAAAAAACCTTTCTTTTCACTCTCATTCTCATTCATTCGATCACTCTCTCATTCTAACTAGATTCTCTTGCTCTTCTCTTTTGTATCTCATTTCTACGACAAAGCTCTACCAAACTTGTTGGTGTTTTTTTCCCACAGAACCCTTAAAACCCTCTAAAGGATAGCCATCTCTTATGATCAAGGACTTTAATATTAGGGGCCAAATAATGAGATATGGATTCAACACTTTTATCCCCTGCACTTCAAGTTCTGCAGGACCTAGGTGGCTATCCCTATATGACACTAGATGCATACAAGAAGCTATAGTTTTATCATAGTGTCAAGTAGATAAGATTCATATAGATGAAAAGGGCTTGTAGGGATAGTTACACCCCTTGTTCTCATTTAAGTTTAGGTATGAAATAGGAAACATGAAAGAAAATATAAACTAATAAAGTAGGGAAAAGGTTTTTGAATATAATTTTTTTTTTAGGATGGGGGAGGAAAACTATGCAAGACTAGTGCCTGACTTGGGATACAAAGTCGTATGTCATGCATTTTATGATGATAACACAAAACATATCTTGGGGTTCTTCTGTATAGATAATTACCTTGTGATAATCTTACCTACACAAGCCTGTTATGCAACTCTACTTATAAATCCATCTTAAAACACAATGTTTTCACTATCTTCATGCAAGCATTTATATCACTCCTTGAAAGACATGCAAGTATATAAATAGTTCAAACAAAAAATGTGTTTGAAGAACCTAAAATAAACTTACTATAAGATTAAAAAGATATTACATTTTAGAGCAGGAGACAACTGCATACCAATGTATATTCATATATGCCACAGTTACAAGATACAAAGGTAGTGTCAAGTAATGACTTACAAACATAGATCTTCACCTTTCAACAAAAACCACTTTTCTGTACATAGCATCCACCTTACCAATAAATTGAACCTCCTTAGAGAGAACTAATCTCAGAACCCTAAGGAGGATAACTAACCTTGGAACCCTAACTAAAATAACAAAACTTTCCTTTATAGTTGAGGCATAACTCAAAAATTTGACTAGGCACAAACCCTAATCCAACTAGGGTTTACTCAAGGTTACAAAATATTTGCATCTAGTGAAAAATTTGGACAAATACTAAGAAGAAATCCACACCAGGTCCCATACAAGCAATGAAGAAAACCCAAAAAAACAACATCAAATCACAATAAGGAAAAGATCTTTAATAGAAAGGATACCTGCAACCTAGAAAGAAGCATGGGAAACACCTCATCCCAATGATAGTAGGTAGAAACAACATTAAAGACCATCCTTTTCCTCCCAAATATCAAATCATGGTGCCCCAAAAGTTGCTACAACATTAATGGCACCATCAAACAAAACGTGTGCCAAATCGTGGATAAAGCGAAACCTCCAGACCTAAAACAATAGCTGGAAAAGCATTAAATGGTCCACAAGCCCAAAAAACTATCCCTATCAGACATTAGACTTTAGTCATTCTTCATACTTCATACTCATCATTGACATGGACATTAGGTTTCAAACATCGAGCGTGCTTCATACCACCTTCCATAAGGTTAAGGAAAAGGGTAAGAAAAAGGAGTGTATCTCAACACCTGAAGGTAGGTCATTAGGGGTCATGGGTTGGGTGGAGGGATTATTTCTTATTGCAAAGAAGTAAGAGGGAAGAGGGATGAGCGAACACCAATTACCAAAAGAAGCCATTGGACATCGAGGTTCAGGAGGAGGGCATGCCTCCTAAGAGAAGTAGGTAAGAGGAAAGGGTGAAACCCAATCCCTAAAATTTTGAAAGGAGAGACTTAAATAGATTTTGAAGAAATTAGACTTTGGAAGGGAACATTAAAGCTTAGAAAAGGGAAGGAGTCTTTGGAAGAATGTATAAGGGAGAGAGAGTTTCAGGAGTTGGGCATTGGGAGGTTGCTTTACCGATTGCAAAGAAAAGGAGGAAGAGGGTAAAGGGGATGCTTGATCCTTGATGCTCGAAAGGCTGACACTTAGTTGTCTTTCAAAGAGACCATCAGGGTTTGAGGGCAGAAGGGTTAATTACCTCCTACCATAACCAAGGTAAGAGGTAAGAGGAAAGACCAAATTTCAATCCTTGAAAAATTGACAATCAATTTTGAAGGGATTGGAGGGAAGAAAAAGGAAGGAAAGAAAGAGGTAGAGGGTAAGGGTTAAGCCTAATGGGAAAAACCCAAAATTTCAACTAGAGATAGAAAGAAGGGGAAAAGAGGAAGCAGATTGGGGGTGATAGAGGAAGTATGCAAGGAAGTAGGGAAGCAAAAAATTGAAAGCCCAAAACCACAACACTTAGCCAATTTTGGGGTTTGAAAATGGATCTTCAAACAAGGGAATTTTGCAACTTATAGAAGCTCTTGAGCATGATGCACCATTAAAATATCTCAAATCAGTTATAACTTATGGGCATCACAAGGGAGGTGGCATAGGCTGAAAGTAGTGTCACCAGTGGCTCTAATTGGGGATGCATGCTTTAGTGAAGGATGTTGAAATTCCAAATCTCTAGGGAAGCAAACCATTCCTTCTTAATTGGGCCTAGAAACTACCCAATGTTCAAACCTCATTTGATGGCCCTAGGCCACCAAATGGAAAATGGATCCACTGATTTCCTCTGTCATAGACCAACCTATCAAAGGAGCTGATCTCCCTTAACCCATTTTTTTTCTATCACAACATAGTATCAAGGGTAGCCTCTTTCTTGCAAGTGCAAACACATGGTTACCTTTGAGCAAGTGTAGACCTACTACATGTTTGATCCTATTATTAAATGGTAACCACATAATGTAGGAAATATCACTACCACTCACTACATTTTTTGATTGTGTGTATTAGGTGGAAAAAATTGATAACTTTGATTAGCATCATATGAAACCATTGTACCTTCATACCATTGTACCTTCATACTTGTTGACCACCTCACATGAATCAAGGCGAAGAGAAGATGCATCCAATTCACATGGAAAATAAAAATATTCCTCTTCATAATGCCAACTTGCAGAGGGAAATTCATCCTCTAACAAGTCAAACTAAAAACATTAAAGCTCAGGCAAACAAGAAACTTGAGCAAACAGAAAGTCACCAACATGGATAACTTGCTGCTGCTCAACACCGCCACAAGATGCATGTTGGGTCCAAGTGAATTTATTAGCATCAGGAACACTAACATCCACATTGTGAGAAACAACTTCTTCATCACAAAGGGATGTGTCATAGATGACCTCACTCAAAATATAGGGACCATGGATGACTAGCATACCTTGGGATCACCTATGCTCATGTAGACCTCATCAACACCTCCATTCAAATTATGAGACATTTTGAATGAAGAGATGCACTCTTTAGATTGTCTCTCTATTTCAATCTCTTGAAAATATGTTGAGAAATATGTGCCACCAAAATTAGACATATGGCACACATCTATGTAGCTCAACTCAACAACAATGCCCTACCATGACTAACTTGAATTCCAATGCTCATGAGGAAGGCCATGAGTTGCACCCCTTGAAAACAAGTTTTCATAGGCATCCATGTGACTGACACAATCACACTCCTCAAGTGAAAACTCATCATAAGAATTTTCATTAGTTATACCAACATTTGTCTTCACATTTTCATTTTCTTGTATAACTACATCTATGCTATCCTCATGAAAAAACTTAGTGATAACTTCAAAACCAGAAAAAGGGACAAAAGAATGTGAGAAATCAAATAAGGAAGTAGTTTCTTATTCTTTACTTACATCACCATTATATGCATTCCCAACACAATCAACTACCTAATCTGAGTCATCTGATGAATCTCTTACATACACATCTTCTTCTCTGTCCATACTGCTGCAGCAATTAGTAGTGTCATACCCCATACCATCAAACTGGAAATCATAATTGATTTCATCATTGCAAATCTCCATGGATGATTGCTCTAGCTGAAGATCACCACACACTTTGTCACTTTCATCTGATATAGAGAGATGACTCTCTATTTCTATAGTTTCAAAATCAATAGAAGGAATGATATCAAATATTTCAGCCACTTCATCATACCTTGTAACTTGGTTGCTATCCCTACACTCTATTTCTGTACACACATCCTCTATGGGTTGCTCAAAAGCAAGATCTTCACCATAATAAGATGCATTACTACCTTTTTCTATACCATCCAAACTCATTTGATCAATCCAAAGAAGAGTATCAAAACATAACCCAAGAAGGAAACTATTTCCATACTACTCTACCATTACTTCAAGCCACTAGAATATAAATCTCAGACTATAAGGCTTCAAATCTTGTGGCATGGTACTTAGACCTAGCTCAAGTCTTTCACAAAAGAAATCAATACATACTGATTCATCAGGTCTATCTAAATTTGTTATCTTTATACAAATATTTTATGAATCTATCATGAAAACTAAATGGGAATTCACCCTCATATCTTTTTATATCACATAGTGCATCAATATGTGAAAGTTTTTCAACCATAGGTTCACATTCATCTTCAAAAATTTCCTGAGTGTGTAGAAACCTACCATCAGATAAACATTTATTATCCACTTCACCAAAGCGATCCATGAATAGTATCTAAAGCTCATGCCATGACCAAATAGAATGCATAGGACGGCTACAAAACCAATCCCAAGAACCATTTCTTAAAGTTTCTACAAAAAATTTCATGACAACAGCCTCCTCTACCATATGATGTTTCACCATCAAACTAGTGAAAACCTGCAGATGTTCTGATACTGAGTCTTCATAACCTTCTCTAAAGTTAGGTAGGTATTCATTTATTTCTCTTGGGATAAAGTGTGGATAACCTTGGATTTTACCAAAATCTAGAGGGTTATATATTTCTACAGAGAAACATTTTCTCTAAGGATATGATTATGTTTTAGTCATGGAAAAATAGCTTGTAGAGAGGGAGCCCAACTGGTTATGCATATTTACTAATGAATATCGATCCCTCTACAAATATTTGCATCAAAATATATGATTTTATTAATTCCATTTTCTACTATTACCTTAAAGCATTGAATAAGGGACAATATTTGCTAGAACTTTTCAATAGTTGACCTTGACACAAAATGTTGCAATAGATAAATACCTCAAAAAAATTGTTGCAACCAAACTCTTATGATGATGAAAATTTTTGTTGTGGAGTCGCCACCTCTTTGAAAGAGGAAATGATCTTCAAGAAGTAGGAGATCTTCCAAGATCAAAGTATGTTTGAGTTCTCTCCACCAATAGAGCACCAGACTTCAAGAACATAACCAAAAATGTTGCAACATGCTCCTTCAAGTATGAAGGTCCTTGGATCTCAAGACCCAAAACTTCAAATTGGAAAAGCTTAGATTCCTTCCAAACAAATATGCCTCTATCTTCCTCAGTGGAGTCACCAAATCTATTGGTGGCTTCTAGATGAGGAAGAGCATATTTTCAATTGCTCACCTAGAGATTCCTTTAATTTATCCCCAACAGAGTCACTAATCTGTTGGTGGCTCGGATGGGGTAAAGCATATGTTCAAATTTTTACTAGACTCCTTTAATTCATCCCCAACAGAGTCACCAATCTGTTGGTTATTTTTCCTACTAAACCCTAAAAACCCTCTAAAGAATAGTCAACTCTTATGCTTCAGGACTTCAAAATTAGGGCCTATGAATGAGATATGGATTTAACACTTTTCTCCCTTGCATTTCAGGCTTTGCAAAACCTAGGTGGGTATCCATATACAACATTGGTTGCATACAAGTAGCTATGGTTTTATCATAGTGTCAAGCAAATAAGCTTCATACAAATGGCAAGGGCTTGTAGGGCTAGTTACACCCAGATGCAGGGACTTCCCGAGGTCATAACTTTTGACTCGAATATCCATTTGCATTGAAATTTTGCAAGTGACTCTGTTAGGAGGAGTTTTCGGATAATTAAGATTAGCACAGTTGGTGGCCACTTCAACACTTTTTTCGGGACCAAAATCTTTCATTTGGGCCCTTAAAATCAACTTTTTATGGTTTTTTCAAGTTTTTAGAAAATAGTTTTCTTTAATAACCTGGAAATCATGTTTCCAATTTTGAATGTAAGTTGAAAATTCATGTCACCTTAGTTTTAAGAAGTTTTTAGGAAAAATCCATACTCAAAGGGATATGTATGCAAAATTACAAAAATGGTAAAATTTGACAATTGTTGAAAACTACCAAAAGAGGTAATTTTTGGGTTTTTTTGTTTTTTTTTCTAGTTTCTAGATATAAGGGAATTTTCTTTCATTGTAGCAAGAGAGTTGGATAATAGAAGAATTTAATTTCCAATCAATTTTTGGATTTATAGTTCTCATTAATTAAGTAATGGTTCAATTTTGTTGAATGTGTTCTTGGTTGCGTTAAGCATGAAGTAACCAGTTCATGAATGCTAATAACTTCAATGTGAAGGTTCAAACCCATGAGCATAATGGATTACCAAAGGCATAATGCATGCGATCATAATGACCTAGTGGAGGTTTGAACCTTGGTGACAACAACAACAATGTTATGATTTAATTATCACACTATGCCATGAATGACTAAATTTAAAAAAGTATTTACTTAACAATAAATAAAATAACTAAAAATAAATGATATATTTTTGAAAGGTAAAATAAACACTTACATATAAATATAAAATATTTACTATCTTTCCAAGAAAAAGAAAAGTATTGTCTAAATATAATCTAGAAAAGACAAAAGAAAAGTATTACCTAAAAATATCTTATATTTAAAAAAATAAAATTATTTAATAGTTTTGAATAAAATTAAGTCAAAATGATTAAATTCAGATAGTGAACATGATTTTATTTTTTAAATAAAATTATTGAAATAATTATATACTTAAGATATATGCCAATAAAAATAATATGAAAATAAAATTGTTGAAAAAATCAAATAAATAAAATAAATTAATGCAATAATTATTTAAATAGATTAATATAAATATCTTAGAATATATCTAAAAAAAAGATATTTAATTTTGAAATGTAAATTATAAATAATAAATACTCCATTGCTCATATTACTTATCATACCAACAAATATTACAAAGTCCAAGGTGGCAAATGTGTATGACATTTAACCACGTAGAACTTTTTTCCATGATATAACCTTAGTGGCTCGTTATAATTATAATTATTAAAAAATTAGGTAATAAATTTAAAAGTTCTCGATTATGGTGTTGATAAAGCTTCTATAAAACGATTTGATAATTCCATGCTCTATGGTCTAAAAGATAATAATGTTACTCGTATGTAATTTAACCACGTCTAACTTTATTCCTATGGGACAACCTTATGATTGCTAATAATGTAAGAATCTTCTTGCAAATATAATTTTAATCAAATAATAGAACAATTGGTTATGTTAATGCTTGATCCTAGGTAGGTTTAAGTAGTTTGTTTATAATAAGGTCTTTAATGTAATGTATTGTGTTGAAAGGTGTGCGTCTTTGGTTTTCTTGTGTTGTGTATGTAGTATTCGGGTTCATGACATGATTTAATAGCCTCACATAGATTCATTAATTCTGGTGGTTGTATTTGGCATTAATAGGTCGATCTTTTAGTGCAAAGACAACCATCTTTGTAACAATTGGTATCAAAGCTTGGGTCACAGGTTCGAACACCTCGCTTGTATTAGGGAGATTGTTGCAAGGTGTACACCCTTGCTCTCCTTGTGTTGTGTAGTGCAACACTTGGGTTCGTGACATGGCTTAACTGCCTCTCATGGATTCATTAACTCTAGTGGTTGTATCAAGCATTAATAGGTTGATCTTTTGGTGCAACGACAACTGTCTTTGCAACATATTGTCTATCTTTATATGGAAAAAGATTTAGGTAAAATGATTTAAGTGTTGAACATGTTTTAATAGTTGTGAGTATATCTTTCATATATATGTCATTAATAGACAAAAATATGTATAATAGTTTTTATGTCATATCAAAAAATAAGTAATAGTTGTCAAATTTTAGTTCTGTATAAACATAAGTCAATCTAATTTATTGCACATAAACACTACATATTAAAATAGTATGATACTAAAATAAAATATTATGTCTTTTTTCACTGTATTGAATAGTTTGAATTTGTACATTTTGTGCAGTTATTTTGTCTAAACATATAAAAAATAGATATTAACACTGTAGTTTTCAAAAATAGATACATAATAATTTAAAAATATTGTGGTATAACTTCTAATCATAAACCAAATCCAAATTATCCTTTAATGAAAGATATATTTTCTCAATTAAACATATTTAAAATCTTGATTTCTAAAGTGATTACTTTTACTCTTATGTGCAAATAATATAGTTTTTGAGACTCAACCGCAAATAATTGAAGT
>VDFB02270651.1:342042210-342064708 GCA_007258455.2 Sequoia sempervirens | reverse complement strand
TATTATAGATTTAACACATAACATATAAGATCCTTGAGAACATTGCTTTACAATTTCATCAACATGTATTCTAACCCAATACTAGTTATCAAATCCTTATACATAACATATCCACCTACAATCCCATTCAAGAATTTTAATTAATTCCTTGAATTAAAGCCAAAACAGAAATCATACACACCACAAGAGAGATGAACGAGACAACCCTTGATTATTTTATTCAAAATTCAGATATGCATGTACAATGGAGAGACATGAGTTTGAATTAATCATTTCAATTCAAATGTCAGTATTGTAATAAAACATCAAATCCCCATGAATTCAAAACCTACTACAGAATGACTCAAAACCTAAATTGCATTTTTCTTAAAACCATTGAACTTTACAATTTTCTCTGCAACTCTACCTAGACTCGACCAAAAAATATCTAGCTTCCTAACCCATAATTCTAGCCTTGAAATCCTTCTTATAGAAAATGAAGGAGCAAACAAGCATCAGACCAAAAATTACCTCTCATTTCACATGCTTTTCTTCACAAAACTCTTGAGGACAACAGCTATACCTTCTTTATTTCTCATCCTATGCCCTATTCATGCATCCTACAATTACAATAGTATATGGGGACTCTTACACAAGTTACAGTAATCATAAAAAGTGTAAGAGCCCCTTTATATCATGTTTGGACTACAAAACCCTCAAAAATAGGGTAACCAGGCTGTATGCAAAGAAATGAAGCTTTCTAACTCAAATCAACACCTTAAGCCCTCAAATCAGATTCAAATCAAAGCTAACACATATCTTCACGACCTAGAATTGATTTCACATCAATATATGGCTGCATGTGACCGTACATTTCTGCATAATAGGAAAAATATAGAAATTTTGAAGAAAAACACATATTTTCGAATGTCAAGAGCTTGTATTTTAAATCCTCAACCATCAACAACCATTACAATGATCACTTTATGCCTTTTAAAGGCCTTTACATGTCAACCACTGAACAACCACCTCTACAACTGAATTTTTAATCTTTTATGATCATATGAAACATAAAAACACACTAATTTTAAGGTTTTTAACATCACTATTGCAATGTTTTAATTTTTTGACCTTTCAAACATTAAAAAGTACATCATTAAATTAATTATGTAATGGCATAAAAATTAAAAAATATCATGAATTAATTATGTAACCACATAAGTCAAATATAATTCTATGAAGAAATTAATATCAAATAGATAATATAATCCCATAACTCATACATTTCAATGTCATTGATCTTCTTCTTCATCCAACTCTTTGTCTGTATCATCCGATCCAGATTCGACATATTAAGGATTGGTCATATCATCATCATCATCATTGATATCAGTTTCAATAATGTCATCATCCACACGGATATCATCTTCATGAAAATTAACTCCTACATCATCATGATCTAGTTCCTCCTCTTCGACATCTTCGTCAGGGACATCATCAACTAACTGTTGATCCTGCTCATCATCTACATCATCTTCTAGTTCTTCGGTATCTTCTTCTTCCACCACATTATACTTTACCATCCTTCCTCTTGGATCATGTCTAACAACAAATGACCAACCCGGTTTACCTGGAACCTCTAAGTAAAATACGTGCTCACATTGGCTTAGAAGAACATAGGGCTCATTTCCAGCTCGCTCGATCAACCTTGTATTAACCATGGAAAATCCATTATCATGTTCAATAGAATTTCTCTCAGGATCATTTTCATTCAATCGTAGCTTGTACCATAGGACAACGAACATAATTAATCTGAAGGAGTTAAAGTCACACTCAATTATATCATCCAAAATCTCATAGTATCAATTTTCTGAGACTTCTAGATATATGTCGCTTCTAAATGAAACATTAGTCACCTGAAAGACTGCAGTTATACCAGAATCACAAGTTTTCTTCATATCATCCAACATTTTGATTCAAAATTTACGACCATTACAGCACATAGCCTTGTGGTGTTTCACCTGCAATATGTCAAACATGTAAAAATTATTGCAATATTGTCAGTTGATAAACACATTTATTCTTGGCCAAATGTATGCAAAGAAAAAAATATATCAACATATATATACATCAATATAATTGAAAATAATTAAATAATATGGGTGGTTAATATATTTATACATACCTATTTATCTCTTAAACTATATTCTAAATCAATTTCCCTTTGTGTAACATTGGAATCTCCATTACAATGAGCTTCTTTAACCAATGAAGCCACACCTTCCCATGTTAATGTGCGACCAGATTGTTGACATCGTTCAATCCATACCATCATCCAATCAAGATTTTTATGATGTACAAATGTAGTGCATCCCACTCTCGACCAATTATATCAAAAATTTGAAATTCACAAACGACGATAATTAGTTAAATACCATAGTATATGACTTTAATTTATAATTGATGTATATTGAAGATTAAAAATTAAATAAGTACAATATACATAAAACCATATGTAAAATGTATTCCAATTAATCTCCATGACCATCTTATAATTACCTCTCACTTTCCTCAATCTACCTTTCCCCATCAGGTACTCCCCTTCGAATTTGTTAATGGAGTTGGGATCCCAAATGCGATCTACATGGATCTTTGCTTGCAAACTTAGGAAGATATTCACTAATGTACACCATGGTCTAGTATACCATATATCCCTCCACCATAGAACCCTCGGATGTGCTCTTTGTCTAACCAAAGCCTTCAAAAATTTCAAGTGCCTCTCAACCATCCACATTGACCTTGTGTGTATAGGTCCACACAATTCAATCTCCTCAACTTGGTGTATGAGGTAGTGTTCTTGTGCATTGAAAAATGTCGAAGGTAGACACTTTTGCATTTCACACATTAGATGAGGAATTTTTCTTTCCAATAATTTATATCTTCTTTATGGATTTATTTAGATGACAGCCATCTAAAAGTGATTCAAGGCACAAATATATTAACGATATTTAACAAAAATATACAGTATATTACATAACAAGTAAAACAAATGGAAATTATAAGATGTATACAACGAATTGAACAAATATCGCTACTTACCTCATGTATTTTCCAAGATCATCTATAACTTGCTTGACATTGTTGTCAAAGTTGTCTGGGAGAGATAGAGGTAGAATGTACTGCAACAATTATAAAATGATCTTTTCATTATTTTTCCAAAAGTAGTAAACACAATACACTGAAAAGTACATGCATTATACAAGTGTATATAATATACTAGAATAATTACCTTAATGAAAGTATGTCAGTCATGCGTTTTCATCCCTGACCCAAATTCACCTTTCTTTGTTATTATATTGTTTATGTTCACAGCAAATCCTGTGGGAAATCAAATTTTCCGTATGACTTATTTTATAGCATTGCTTTGCTGCTCTATTAATAACCAAGGAAGGGAACTTATATTAATTTGGTCTCCATCGCTATTTAATTGAATGACATTTTTCATTGCATGATTGGCTTCCTGAATATCACTACAAATTTTGACAATTTTTTCTTTGTCATGCCTTCCATCCAATATTTTCCATAACGTTTTTGTTATATTCTTTCTGATGTGCATTGTATCAAACAAATGCATAATTTGTAGCTACTCATAGTAGGGAAACCTACTAAATTGTCTGGGATAAATTTTCAGTCCCTGGGAAGCCATTAATGCCTTGATGACCTTCATGAAGCATATAAGTTAAACAAATTAACAACGAAAATCATTGTCAATAACAACATGAGTAAACAAAACACAATATAAAAATATAAATTCAAAACATATCATAGATAGATAAACAATTTGATCTGATGTATAACCTTGATGATTAATTCTATTATATTCCAACTTCCATAGGTGAGGTATCATTCTTCGCGGTTTTGATGTAGTCTCTTCTTTCCCATTGAAAAGATGTTTTTCAGTAGTTCGATACTTATGATTTCTATGGAGGAAGTGCCTATACTCATCAAACCCCTGCTTTCCTAAACTTGTTGAATGATGAGATTTCATCTTTGGACCACAAATTGGACATGCAAATTTTCCCTTTGTTTGAAGACCTGTGTTAGAACTGTAAAATTCTGATAATTTTACATGTTGTTCATACTCATAAAATTTCCAAATAAGTCATACCATGAGCAAATTTTCCCTATATTTGGCCATGTAGTTCCATAAAATCCATCAAGCCTTAAGTATTTCACTTTATGATCCATATCGGCATGACATTGTCAAGGTTTCCCTGACCCATAATACATTTTTGTCGATATACGTCTGTGTTTCCTATCAGCAAGACATTTTTGATGTCACAGAGATTGGAGTTCACATGCAGGTATCTTTCAGTAGGAGAGTCTTCTTTGAAGTGGGCTCTTGGAGAGATCTTATTGTTTCACTGACTAGCGGAAAAAGGATACACATATCGGCGAAGGAGATTCATCGTCGGAGTGAAGTCATAGCGAATACATTATGTCTCGCCGACCGGTGCATGTGGAGTTATATCGGCCAGACTTAAAAGGTCTCAAAATAATGTCTTACCGAATGGCCCCGGTCTTGCCGACAAAGCGCAAAGGAATTATATCAATAGCTTTCGGAATGAAGTCTTGCAGTCTTGCTGATCCAAATGTCACGCCGACATATTGTCTCATCGATGAGAGAAAGAGATTTTCATAGCGACAAAATATGAACTTAAGGAGATTTTTGGTAAGCCATAAGGTGTTCTATGAAGCTTCTTCCCGATCCAGTATTGTCTCAGTGACACATAAGATGGAAGGACAACTTTTGATAAGACTAATATGATCTATGAGACATCTCCCCGACATCGAAATATCATAGCGAAACACATATGACGAAGGGCGACTGTCGGCGATACTCAATCTGTCGGCGAGACTCAATGTGTCGACGAGACGGCATAACATTACAACGATGGATAGAAGGATGACTTTCAGTGATACATTTTCCTTCAGCATAACTACAGGATGTCTCGGCGATTGTTTCAGTGATGATTAACAAAAAGCCCGAATACAATTTGTTGCCAACAAGTGAATGCGAAGTGTTGTGTCTCTTCGGATGCCAATGTATAAATTTTCATTCTCAATTGTAAAAATTATCAGATGAGATAGATTAGAGTAGATAGGGTGGAGAATATATAGTTGGATAAAATTTTCCACAGAACAGAGACCATGATGCATGTTTTCAAAATGGAGTTTTTAATGAGAATCAGTTGATGTCAGCTTATTTCTAGTGTCAATTGTCTATTGAATTTATTGAAAGTATTACTAAGTTGTCTCCAAGATTGATGCTTTCTGGTTGTTTAAATTGATATAACAAGTTTATATTCAGTTTATCAATATAGATTTGTTGTATCTGTGTGGTTAATTGACTGGTTCTTTCAAGAAAAGATTAAATCCTTTTGGTTGATCACAGTAATCAGGGAGATTTGTCTAGATTATTAAAGAAGAACTTGGTAGTCATAGTCTTGCATGTTTATACAAGTTATAAACAAAACATATGCCAAACAATTTGAGTGTTCTCTAAAAATAGGTTGCCCATTTCTATTTCATTTCACTCTGCATACCCAATAAGGCACTAGTCTCTGCATTTCACCATTTAGATTCATTTTCTTTACATCTGTTAACTGAGCATATTAGGATTTAGTTTGGAATATTGCTATACAATCTATACCAAATTTGATTTCATTTGTCCACTTCCATCTACCATCATGGACAAATCACTGCAAGAGAGAAGATCATAAGTCAAGTCTGCCCAATTCATATAGGTACACCCGCCTAGGTCTAGCAGCACCTGAAGAGTAGAAGGTCTAAATCATTTGACCTTGTCTATTACCCTAAAACATTGTGAAAGCTTGGCAACCTTTCATGGTTCAAACCTGCATTTTTGAGAGCTAACAAATTGGTGACTCCGCTGGGGACAAATCAATTCAAAATCAAGGCCTTAATCATAGAGTCAGAAACCTTGTACAGACTCTACTGGGAATAAGAAATATCAAATACTTTCTCACTTTTGAAAAAAGTGAGTGGCGACTCTGACAAAAACATTGCATCTATTCAAACATGAATGGAAGAAGATCTAAATACAGGGGAGGTCATACTGGAGCCCCTGTTGGCAGTAAGTGGACACACAAAGATAACAAGGTTGATAAAGGAAAAGGGATAAGTGAGGACATGTGCATAATAGACAAAGACAAAGCATCAGGAGCACATTGTGAAACATATGATCGCTATGATACATGGAGAGATAATTCGAGCACAGAGCCTTGTACCCCAAAAGATCAAAGAAATCCTTTTCATTTTCATGATTTTCAGAAACAGGCCGAGTTCAGAGCTGAACTCGAGGCTGAACAAATCAGAATTCAGCAAGAATGTGATTTTAAAATGCAAGGTAATCAGAATGGACATATTGATCATGAAAATCCTCAAGATGATTATGAACCTTCAATTCCTGAAGAAGTAAAAGCACGGTTGGAATTACAGAAGAAGGAGATAGAAGAATTAAAAGTTGAATTGTAGAAAGCCCAAATTACTAATTAGGCATCTGGTCGCCCGAAGTATCTACACCCTCATAAGCAAGGTAATCATAGTGCAGGGCCTTCTGACCCATCAAAGGCTCCTCACAATTAGATAAGGAATCAATACGGACAACCAAACCATCCACCGCATATTCCCTCACAATATACAAATATGCAGCCACCTCATAATCAGCATTATGCAACACATCATAATACACAATTCAATAATCCGATGTACCAATATCAGTATCCACCTAACCCTCCCCCTCACCAGTATACAACAATGATCAGACAGTTTGATTTAGCAGGGTTTCATTTATACCCTTACCCTATGGATGGCAATTGGAGAGGTCTGGTGTCTAAGTTTACAGGGAGTAGTGCAGTTTCTGCTGAAGACCATTTAAGGAGTTTCAATGCCTTCATTCAAGACGTGGATGTACCTTATGAAGATCTACATATGAGGCTATTCATGATGTCGTTGACTAAAGAAGCCAAAGATTGGTTCAACAGCCTAACAACAGCCTTTATTGATTCACTCCAAATATTCTAGGACCAATTCCTCGAGCAATATGGGAATCAAAGTGCACCTGATGCTACTCTTCATGAATTGATGCAAATTCATAAAAATCAGAATGATTCAATTTATGATTTTAATCGAAGATTCAATAAACTGCAGAATAAAATACCTCTTGGATCAAGACGGCCAGACTCTATGTATTTGAGTGTTTATTTGAATGCGTTTGATCCTAAAACAAGGTATGAACTAAGAAATAGGTTCCCAAGAGACTTGGCTGAAGCCCAAAAGACAGCATTAACAATTGAAAACAATAGGAGGGTTGCTGGGATAATTGATAAAACAGACAATCATAGGGCTCCCCAACAAACCAATAATTATCAATACAAACAGGAGCACACATACAGGAATGAAAGGCCTAGGTTGCATGACATGCCTTATAACACAAACTGGAAAGATGGAAAACCTATAACAGATAGGCCTAGAAGCAAAGAAACTCCTGATCCATTGAGGAAGAAGGGAACCTATATGGTGAATAACAATTATTTATGTGAAGTCTGTGATAAGCCACATTCCCCAGATTATTGTGTTGTAGCCCAAAGAATGCAAGAGGAAGGAATGTTGATGGGACACAATGGAGAAGATCACAAAGTGTATTTGACTTCAAACACTTTTCACCATGTGGAAGAGAGGTACTCATCTTCAGAGGATGAAGGCTATGAATATGATGTTTCAAATCAGAAATACAATGTCCATATGGCTGAACATCAGATCCTTTCTGACTCTGAAGAAGAATATACAGAGCCACATTCTATTGAAATACCTAATGCAGTATGAGGAAACTTACTGAAGAGGAAATAGAGAGACTAACTATTGCTGCAGTTGAAGAGGCAAAGAGTAAGTACTGGTTGAGAAATAGGACTGTAAATGAGAAGGAAGGTGTCCCCAGGGGTATTTTTATGAAAGAAAAGGCGACACAAGGAACTATGAAAAGGATAGAAAATAAACAATATGATGAAAGTAAACAGAAGCATGTCCACAAGGAGGAAGTGAAGGAATTATACAAAGAAATGCAAAAGCCTAATCAGCCAAGTAAAAGAGAAAAGGAAGAAAACAAAGGAGAAATGCCAGAGCAAAAGAAAATGGTTAAAGTGGAGAATTCTTCTTTTGACTTCACTTAGGCTTTATCTAAGGTAAAGATGTATGTTCCACTACTTGAGATGATGAAGATTAAGGAGTACAAAGACAGTGTTGTCCAATTGATAACAAATGAAAAGCATGTGAATTCTGAAAACAAGGTGGCTACTAAACCAAGTAGTAAGCAAGAGGAAGTAAATATCTCAGAAATCTGCTTGAGTAATGTATTTTCAAGTCCCCCACAGGTCGATCCTTTTTTCACTACAATACTCATAAATAACAAATTGTTAAGGAATTTCATGATAGATTATGGTGCTGCCATGAATATTATGCCAGTAGGAGTGATGAAACAACTAGGCATGAGGGTGGATACATATGAAGGTAAATGCTATGCGATGGATAACCGACCTGTTCCTGTGGTGGGTATAATGAAAGATGTTGAAGTCAAGCTATCTGCTTATCCTCAAGTGGCCTACAATATTGATATAACAGTAATAGACACCCCTCCTCAGTTTGGTATGCTTTTATCAAGACAGTGGATGGCAGCTGTTGGTGGGAATGTTCAGTTTGATCTATCTTATGCAACAATTCTAGTAAATGGCCAAGAGGTGAAGTTGTACAGGGAGCCAAGGATGAATCAACTTGTTGACTATGTACCACAAAATTAGATCAATTTTTTTTGTGATGTTGATCTTGGGAGTTTTAATATAGAACCATCCTAGCCAGAGTTGATCAATAGTGATCCAATTGAGAAGCATGTTGCACAAAACTGCAACGGTGTGTGGAAGATGTACTTTGATGGATCCTGTAGTCAAGAAGGTAATGGAGCAGGGATAGTATTTGTTTCACCTGAGGGTGTTACATTTAAGTATTCATTTCTATTAGCATTTGAATGTACAAACAATGTTGTGGAGTATGAACCTTTGTTAACAGGTTTGAATATAGCTGTGAAACACAAAATCAAGTTGCTGGCTGTTCGAGGGGATTCTGAGTTGGTTGTTTCACAAATTAAGTCAAAATATGACACAAAACATAAAAGACTAAAGCAATATAGAAATGTTGTATGGGACATAATTGAATTGTTTGATGCCTTCTCAATTGAGTGGATTGATAGGTCAAAAAAAATAATGGCAGATTTTTAGCGAATGTGGCGCTGAAAAGAGATGACATTACACTGGCTGGAGTATCACAATTTGAGTTCAAGACAAGGCCTACTGTTCCTGATAACATTTATAGTTGGTAGGTCTTCAATGATGATACTGACCTTATGAAGTTTCTCCACTGTATAGATCAGTATGAAGCCCAAGAGATTGACTTCAATGCCTTTGTTGAAGAAGTGGATGGGGAGCAAACAATATTTGGGAAGGAGATCTTACAGCTTAAAACAAATAGGCTTCCTAAAGGCTTAGTGGCATTAGAGAGGTGTATGATGGAAATGATCGATCCCTCATGAAACAAACACTAGTCAAGAGGGAAGATATTGAAGAAATTAACTTGGGGACTGAGATGACACCAAGGAGGGTGTACATAGGGAAGAAGATAAGCCCTACAATTAGAAAAATGCTGATAGAGTTGCTGAGAAAATATAAACATGTGTTTGCTTGGTCTTATGAAGATCTAAAATTCTATAGGGAAGATTTTTTTCAGCATGAAATACCATTGAAGCCAGATGCTAAGCCATTCAGACAAAAGCAGATACCCATAAATCCAACATTGGAGCCTAAAATGCAAGAAGAGTTGGCAAAGCTCAGAGATGGGGGAATCATTAAACCAATCAGGCATTCAACATGGGTTTCAAATTTGGTCCCTATGAGAAAGAAAAATGGAGATATCAGGTTGTGTGTTGACTTCAGAAATCTAAACATGGCATCCCTCAAAGATAATTATCCTCTACCCAATATGGAGGCTATATTGCATAAGGTGACAGGATGTGAACTATTGTTTATGATGGATGGGTTTTTAGGGTATAACCAGGTTAAAGTCAAAGAGTCTAAGCAATATAAGACGACATTTACAACTCCTTGGGGAATGTATGTATACATAAGAATTCCATTTGGTCTCACTAATGCAGGAGCGACCTTCCAAAGAGCTAAGGACGTGGCGTTTGCAGATTTGATCAATGCTATCATGGTGGTGTATCAGGATGACCTAACTGCTTATTCGAAGAAGGTTGAATATCATGTGCAACATCTGGAGAAGGTATTTATTAGAGCCCTAGAATATGGTATCATCTTGAACCCTAAGAAGTGTCATTTTGCAGTCACAGAAGGTAAGCTCTTGGGACATATTGTTTCAAAAGAGGGGATTAGGATAGATCCTGAGAGGGTTGAAACTATTGACAAAATTCATATCCCTAAAATTGTTAAAACTATACAGTCATTCTTTGGACAGATTAACTTTGTTAGGAGATTTGTTTCTAATTTTGCTGAGATCATTAAACCTATATCAAAAATGTTGAGGAAAGGACAAAAAGTGGAATGGACTGCAGAGGCTTTGGAAGCTTTTATATCAATCAAAAGGGCCATCAAGGAAGCTCCTATCCTTAAGTCTCCATATTTTGCAAAGCCTTTTCAAATATTTTCATTCACCTCAATGCACACTATTGTTGTTGTTATGTTATAGAAGAATGAGGGTGGTTATGAACATCCTATGTCCTTTTTCAGTAAGTCATTACAGGGGTCTGAATTAAAATATGATATAATGGAAAAGCAAGCATTTGCATTAGTGAAAGCTATAAAAGCTTGTAGGCCATATCTTGTTGGAGCAAAGGTGATTGCTTATGTAACTCATGTAGCTGTTAAGGATATTCTGACACAGTCTGAAGTAACAGAAAAAAGATGCAGATGGATTAACAAAATCCAAGAGCTTGACATGGAGATACAAATCACTAAACTAGTAAGAGGTCAAGGCTTGGCTAAATTAATGGTAGAAACAAACATTGAAGCAAATCAAATTTGCAATATAGAAGAAGAGACTGTAGTTGCAAGCATTGAACATACTCCATGGTATACAGATATCATGCATTATCTCAAATACATGAAGTGTCCAGAGGGATTGAGTGACAACCAGAAAAGAATGCTGAAGTTGCAGGCATCTAAGTATGTTTTTATGGATGGAGATCTATTTTGGAAAAACAGGGATGGTATACTATTGTTATGTCTGGATGAGTCTCAGGCTAGGCATGTCTTAAGTGAAATGCATGAAGGATTTTGTGGAGGACATTACTCAGCAAAGACAACTGCGCATAAAATTCTCAAGGTAGGTTATTACTGGCCAAAGTTTTTTAATGACTCTTTTACATATGTAAGAAAATGTGAGGCATGCCTGAATTTCTCTGGAAAACTGAAGTATCAGGGAGCTTTGCCACTTCAACCCTTGCAGGTTGATGCCCCTTTTCAGCAATGGGGAATTGATTTCATTGGAGAGATACAAGAAAAATCAAGTGGTGGACATAGGTGGATACTGGTGACCACTAATTATTGTACCAAATGGGTTGAAGCAATCCCAACTAAACAGGCTACAAGTAGAGTTGTGACAAATTTTCTAATGGACAACATCATTACCAGATTTGGTACACCAATAAGATTGATCACTGACAATGGGATGTGTTTCACGTCAGACGAATTCAAAAAAATTTGTAGTACATATGGTATTACCATTTCTTATGCAGCTCCTTATCATCCACAAGCTAATGGTCAAGCAGAATCTAGCAATAAGAGTCTTCTAAAGATTATAAGAAGGATGTTATGTTAGAACAAGAAAGCTTGGTACTCAAAATTAAAACTGGCAGTTTGGGCTGATAGGATTACAGTAAAAAAGGAAATTGGAAAATCCCCATTCAAATTGGTGTATGGAACACAAGCCAGGATGCCTTTACAAAATTTGTTACCAGTCTACAAGTTTGTCCTTCAGGAAGATTTGGATATTCCTGAACCTATGGAGGAGAGAACGGAGCAGCTAGCTGAACTTGATGAAATAAGGAGAGTTGCTCAAAATTAGAACATGAAGTTACAGACACATATGAAGTATCTATTTGATAAAAAGGAAAAGGATAGAAAATTTGGAGAGAGTGACTTGGTACTGGTGTGGAACGCAAGGTGTCAGGAGAAAGGAAAGCATGGGAAATTTGAAGCCTTGTGGCTGGGACCTTTTTTGGTTGTCAGAATGAGAGGTGAGGATTCATATTATCTACAAAATATGGCAAGTGAGGATCAAGAATTGCCTATACATGGGCAATTTCTGAAGCATTTTTTTTCTTGAAACAATACAGAGGATTAAGGGTTGCTAGTGCATGGACAACTCTTGCTAATCCTCTTAAAAATTCTTTTCCATGCATAGTAGTTTAGGGTTTTGTTCATCTCCATCTCCATTTTGCATTCTTTCCATTCCCATTTTGCTCATTTTGTGTCTAGTCTGCTGAACTTAAGATCTGGATCCTTGCAATGATCTTACAATCATTCATCCACAGATGGAGCCACTATTAGAACTGTAAAATTATGATAATTTTACATGTTGTTCATACTCAAATTTCCAAATAGGTCATACCATGAGCACATTTTCCCTATATTTGGCCATGTAGTTCCATAAAATCCATCAAGCCTTAAGTATTTCACTTTATGATCCATATCGGCATGACATTATCAAGGTTTCCTCGACCCATAATACATTTTTGTCTATATACGTCTGTGTTGCCTATCAGCAAGACATTTTTGATGTCACAGCGATTGGAGTTCACATGCAGGTATCTTTCAGTAGGAGAGTCTTCCTCAAAGTGGGCTCTTGGAGAGATCTTATTGTTTCACCGACTAGCGGCAGAAGGATACACATATCAGCGAAGGAGATTCATCGTCGGAGTGAAGTCATAGCGAATACATTATGTCTCGCCGACTGGTGCATGTGGAGTTATATCGGCCAGACTTAAAAGGTCTCGGAATAATGTCTTACCGAATGGCCCTGGTCTTGCTGACAAAGCGCAAAGGAATTATATCAATAGCTTTCGAAATGAAGTCTTGCAGTCTTGCCGATCCAAATGTCACGCCGACATATTGTCTCATTGGTGAGAGAAAGATATTTTCACAACGACAAAATATGAACTTAAGGAGATTTTCAGTAAGACATAAGGTGTTCTATGAAGCTTCTCGCCGATCCAGTATTGTCTCAGCAACACATAAGATGGAAGGACAACTTTTGATAAGACTAATATGATCTATGAGACGTCTCCCCGACATCGAAATATCACAGCGAAACACATATGACGAAGGGCGACTGTCGGCGAGACTCAATCTGTCGGTGAGACTCAATGTGTCGACAAGAGAGCATAACATTACAACAATGGATAGAAGGATGACTTTCGGCGATACATTTTCCTTCGACATAACTACGGGATGTCTCGGCAATTGTTTCAGTGATGATTAACAAAAGCCCGAATACAGTTGGTTGCCGACAAGTGAATGTGAAGCATTGTGTCTCTTCGGATGCCAATGTATAAATGTTCATTCTCAATTGTAAAAATTATCATATGAGATAGATTAGAGTAGATAGGGTAGAGAATATACAGTTGGATAAAATTTTCCACAGAACAGAGATCATGATGCATGTTTTCAAAATGGATTTTTTAATGAGAATCAATTAATGTCGCAGCTTATTTCTGGTGTCAATTATTTGTTGAATTTATTGAAAGTATTACTAAGTTGTCTCCAAGATTGATTCTTTCTAGTTGTTTAAATTGATATAACAAGTTTATAATCAGTTTATCAGTATACATTTGTTGTATCTGTGTGGTTAATTGACTGGTTCTTTCAAGAAAAGATTAAATCCTTTTGGTTGATCATAGTAATCAGGAAAATTCGTCTGGATTATTAAAGAAGAACTTGGTAGTCATAGTCTTGCATGTTTATACAAGTTATAAACAAAACATATGCCAAACAATTTGAGTGTTCTCCAAAAATAGGTTGCCCATTTCTATTTCATTTCACTCTGCATACCCAATAAGGCACTAGTCTCTGCATTTCACCATTTAGATTCATTTTCTTTACATCTGTTAACTGAGCATATTAGGATTTAGTTTGGAATATTGCTATACAATCTATACCAAATTTGATTTCATTTGTCCACTTCCATCTACCATCGTGGACAAATCACTGCAAGAGAGAAGATCATAAGTCAAGTCTGCCCAATTCATATAGGTACACCCGCCTAGGTCTAGCAGCACCTGAAGAGTAGAAGGTCTAAATCGTTTGACCTTGTTTGTTACCCTAAAATGTTGTGAAAGCTTGGCAACCTTTTGCGGTTCAAACCTACGTTTTTGAGAGCTAACAACCTGCAAGATCATATATAATTGGATTAAATATGTCAATTTTTATAATTATATATAATGAATAGATTATTTTAAAAACATGCATGATATCTACTTCATAAAATTAAATATTGTTAAAGTGTACTCGAACTTTATAACATACCACAAAAATGTGTTAGCCCTGGGGCATCATGAATTGTCCATACAAGCATTGCATGGAATTGAAATGGTCTTTTTCCTATTGGTCTAGAGACGTCATACATAGTGACGCCATTCCATAACTTTAGTAACTCATCGATAAGAGGCTCGATATATACATTCATATCTTTAACTTGATACTTACCTAGTTGAATGAACATAAACATTACATAATTATTATAACCATTTTACTACAATATATATAAATTAATGTACATGACTATTGAATGAAAAAAATATGTCATTATGCATCAAATAAGACAAATGAGATGCTACTACATTAAAGAAAATTGATGTAAACAAATACCTGGACCAATCATTGACAACATTATGTGCTCCCTCTTTATTGACATCCATGGAGGAATGTTATTGTTGATAACAAAAACAGGCCACACCAAGTAAATAGATCTCAGCTCTTCAAATGGATTGACACCGTCCGCTCCCAATGAAAGCCTGAGATTACGAGGTTCTTCTTTAAAGTGTGGCCATTTTTCCTCCATGTCCCTAAATGCAGAACCATCCATAGGCATTCAAAGAATGTCATCTCCACTTCTATTCGTGCATGGTAATCCATAAATTGAGCTAAGCTTTCGCACCTAAATAATCGTTGCATACGTGGAATAATGGGAATATAACGAAGAACCTTGCAAGACACCTTTTTGTTAGTTGATTTGTTCGATATCTACTGATATGACATTCGGGCATTCTGTTGCAAATTCTTGTTGTTTATGATATATAATATGATCATTGGGACATGCATCTATTGCTTGATACTCCATTCTGATATCTTTCATAATGCCAGATAAATCTCAGTATGAGCGAGGTAAAATATTTGATGGTGGTAACAAAAATTCACCAATCAATCTACAACAAAAAATAATTTGTTAATATAAAGAATATTAATGGTACATATTTCATCCTTTATTTACTAGTGATGAACTAACAATAATTAAAATAGATGAAAAAGATGACATATATGACATACCTTAACATCCTTGAGATTTCTATGTTTGATAAACCATTCATAACCTTCAAATTCAACAACAACAATACAACAAGAGAAGAGTTGTTTGGGAGCCTTCATAAAAGGGCTCGTATGCCTTCTCAAGTACAGGTAAATCATGAACATCATCAAAGTCATCTTGATCATCATGATCAGCTCTGCCACTAAATGTGTCATGGATCAATGTATTTGTACCATCATCTTCAACTGTGTTTTCTGGCGCATGATCATCTTCTTCCATAGGATCATTAACTTCATCTTCGATATTCACAGCTCCATGTTCATCCGCTTACAAAACCACATTCTTGGGCCGTGATAATCCATATCATCTGCCCTAGGGTGCCCCACCTTTATAATAATGATAGACACAAATAAACCATGATCATGATCAAGTGATTATATATATATATATATATGTTAAAACAATATAAACATTTACAAATTCAATCAATATAAACACATATAATGAACAACTTACCAATGGACGATAATCATGCCCCCTTCAACATGACCATGTTTCCTAAAATGTTTCTCAGTTGTTGTGATTAAAAGTTGTCTCGTCTTTAAGCCCTTGCAATTATTGCAAGGACAATAACATTTCCCATCACCCTTTCTTTTCAATCTAGCCCACAATCTATCAAGTGTCTCTTCATTTTGTTCTGGACTAATATTATCTGACATGATTTTTCTTTACCAAGCTTCACTATTTAGATCTTCAAAAAATATCAAACTCACACTCCAATAATTTTTATTCATAGACAGGAACATAATCTAATAATTCTGATATTTTACACCAAATTTTTTTTGCATGCAACCACCCTTGCAAAAGAGAAGATAGTCTAAAGTTAATGACCCAAAAAACACTTTAAAATGCTAATTCCAAAACTTATTAAATTCTGATTTTACTATGATTTCCAACCATTAGACTCCTAAAATTAGAATATTGAACTGATCACAAACTTCCTACAACAATGGAGGTAGCGAGCTAGTAAGAGCAATTGACCCATTCCTAAGGAGCAACAAGTCGGAATCATCATTGCTAATGTCAATACGGATTTATCTTTTTAGTTAAAGATGCAATGTGTCACTTCTTATGACGAGCTTATCCCTAGGGCCCTCAACATTGAGAGAGCCCTAATTGCACAAGGAAGCACACACTAGTAGAATTTGGAAAATAAATGACTAGGTGACTAAAAATTTTAGTCACAACTAAAAATGACTAAATTTTGCTCATTTTTTGCAACTCAGCTATAAATGAGTAATAAATTACTAGTTTGGTCATTGATTAAAAATTATTTAGTCACACAAATAAAATGACTAAATAGTTAGTCATTTATTTAGTCACAATCCATTTGAATAAATCATTTAAGGAATCAAGAATATAGCCCTCCAAAATACTCTAAAACTTTAATAAACATACCCTAGAACTTTGTCAAAATCTTATTTTCAGCTAGCCCACCAGAATGGAGTTTTCATTTTAATAAACATACTCTAAAACCTTCGTCAAAACATTATTTTCAAGCATAGACCAAAATGGAGAAGTGTTTTAGTAAAGAATGACAGAGAATGGTGAGGAGATGTATGAAAGGAGGCATAGGATTCATTGCTACTTATCTCATTCCTGCTCTGCTCAACAAGCTTACATTGTTCCCGCTACTATTTGTAATCTAGGTATTTACTTGACATATATTTGCATAATCTCAAATTCCTTCAGAGGCTTTTGAAGTATCAATGTATCCTATATAGGGTTTAGAATGATTTCTTTTAATTAAAAAAATAAATAAATGATGTATTTCCCTGTAATTAGATAATGTGGAGATCTCCTAAATCTTCCCCAGCACACTATCCTCTTTGCACTGTATTCATTACTCCAACTACTAGGGTTTTGCATGTGACATCTTTAATATCTTCATGACCGTGGCTTTTAAATAGATCTCAGTCTTTCCTTTAATCTTTTCATGGTAACCCTTGAGTTCCATAATCCACCTTCAATCTCTTCTAAGAACGTTGTCTTAAGCTAGACTACATAGTATGCATATAAAGCAAGTCCTTCATACATGCCATTGTTCCAAACCACCACTCACTGCCTTGCTTAAAATGTTGCCTCCATAAGCACAATAGCATGTTTTAAAATCATGGTTGCCAGTGATTGACCATTAAGGTCACCACTTTCATCATGAAGATACAATGAGATTTTTGTCTTCAAACTCAAGGCATTATACAAGATAACATTGTGAATTGTTTGTTGTGTACAATTTGATTTTCTTGCACATTTACTGCTTTGCTAACTTCCTTTAAGACTGGGTATTGCACCCTCAGCTGCAATCTCAAACAGCTCACTCACTATCCCTTGAAGATTCCTTTCATGAGCATCCTTCTATAAAATCAAACTATGCCCTATAGACTGCCTACTTACTACAGGGGACTCATTGTTTCATGGTATTATAGATCTTAAGATCCTTCAACCTTATTGACACTACTTCACAGTCCACAAGGTATTATTCACTATTCTCCCATCTTTGATGAGTCTCAAAACACTGCTCAAACATGCAATCCACTACCTCCATTATACAATATTAATGGCTAAGAAGAAACATTGAACCTATGATTACCACTGTTACTTCATTTGGACAGTCATTCCCTGATTACATTTGCCTTGTCTAACACTACTAAAAGCATTTGAAAAACCCTTAAGGTCAGCAAGGGGGTAAGGAAACTCACTGTTAAAATCTCCACTTTACTATGCAAGGTTTGAGCTTTATTATCTTGTCACTGCTTAGCCTGTTTTTGACTGTCACATCTCAAGTGACTGTCATTCTTCTTCTGTAGATTGCATTTATAAATGTCACTAAGCTACATGGTGTGCTTGTTATTGGCTACAATCTTTAGATTGCAAGATTTTGTTATTACCTATAATGTCTCAATCTTTTTGGTATTGCAACCTCACTAATCCGCTATAGTTATTGTTTATGTTTCTACGGAGGCCTAGGGTTTGTACTCTAATTGTGCTCTTACCAATGCTTTTGTTGGTAAAACAACCTTAAATATTAGTGAGAAAATTAGTTATTGTCGCGACAAAGTTGTGGTATGATCTTGGATTGTATCCTAGAGTGTGTGGGAAGCTTGTGTTTTGATCATTAAGGTATGTAAACCTAATCAAAATGTATCCTATATAGCATGGGTCTTGCTTTAATACTCCATAATGGTTGATAGCGGATCACATTATTATAGTTTGTGGTAACCCAAGATTGCATTCAAGTATGTAACAAACTTGGACTGTAGTTTCAAAGCTATACGCACTTTTAAGTAACATTCATAAGGTTTAGAAAATCTTGATCACTCTCTAGAATAGCCCATTAAACATGGGTTGTGCTTGAATGAACTACATGATATAACACAACCACTTTTCATATAAACGAGTTATAGGCTCTTTATTGCAGCAGAGGTAATCACTCTACTGGATCATTAACTATAATTACATCCTAACCTGTTAAACTTGAGACAACCTGAATGCACTTAATGATGATTGACACCTACATTATACAACCTAAATTAACTACATTATATGAGTGCCTCCATTTCTATCACAACATAGCCACATTAAACTTGGGTCACACATGAATGCATCATGTATTTGTTATAGCACAACCGTGCCACATGAACAATAGAGTTATGAATCACATAATTACAGTCACAAGAATCTATTCCTTGGTTGTGACCTTATGGTGATTCCACACAACAAAATCACGGACATGAAATTCTCAAAACCCTAAACCTCTAAAAATGAAATCTGATGAGATGTTGCTTTAAAATATGATTTTCAAACCTAGAACTACAAATCTGACTTCACAACTGAATTCTACAAAAAGACAATGACTACCCTCAACCTAGCAATATCTTCTTGAATTTTTTCTAATTTTTTCCAAGAAAATCGTCCTTAGTTCTCCACAAACTGTCTCAAGTAGAGCAAAACACTGTCGCAATAAATCAGTGAACTCACTTTTCTTTATGTCAGCCACAATTTGATTTTTTTCTTATTTTTCATGTTTGTCAAAATTTCGACGAAACTGATAGTTGAAATTTTGATGAAACCCAGGTTCATTGAAATTTAGACGAACGTCGGGAATAAACTTTTAAAAAATTGAAAATTACACATCAAATTATACATATTTCTTCATACATTTTCGTCAGATTTTGTAGTCAAATGAGTTAGTGTATGCCAATAGTGCATACTCATAGATTCATAGTATCCTTACTAATTCCAAAACCCTAGACTCTTTGCAACTACATGTTTCTATCAATAAGGGGGATTACTTTAATTCTTCCTATCCCTCAGAGTCATTTATATTATGAAGGTACTCATTGATAATCCTCCATAACCTTCCTACTGAACCTGGTTGCATAGTCTTCCACAATCCAAAGGCATATCCAAATGAGTTGTTGGTTTAGGATTTTTCAACTCCCGGGATGACTCTTTCCTAGTCCGAAACTTAACAAGTTTTTAGGAATCTTAGCTTCCCTTTTTTTTTCCCATTTTTTCTTTTCCTCTTTCCGTCTTGGTGTAAGACCTTTTCAACCTTTAACTTCCAAAAAAATTTGTGTTTTACTTACGTAATGATCCCATAGGTTCCAGAGTTGAACATGATAGCTCTGATACCATGTGTAACATGCCCATTGTTCTACCCAATAATTTTATTTTTCTTTCAACCTCAATTAAATAAAATTGTGATGCCAACACTTAGCAATAAAAAATTTCTTTTCATATATGAGAATAATATGCACACTTGAAATAAACATCATTCCAAACTTTCCCATTGCGTTAAAACAAAGTATTTCAACTTTCCAAAGTATTGATTTCATGTTACATAATTTTCATGATTACATTTCCTCTTTCACAATCTTCCATAGAAATGGATACATAAATACTTACATAGCTTCCATGAGCTCATTGGAACTAAGTATACAAATGGTCCAGGTGTTCTCCATCAAATCTTGGTCGCTTAATGATGAAGAGAAGCATCACTCAAATGCTTTTATTCCAACTACAGACTAACTATGGTCCCCCGCACATCTACCAAAATGGTAAAAGGCCCTACCCTTCGACAAAGAGATTGGTTTGGTATCCTCATAATTAAATTGACCTTTGCTAAGCTTGGTGTTGTGTCCTACATATCTAGATTTGTCACACAGTGGATACAACCTACACATATGACATTCCCTACCTATTATGTAAACCTGGATCATAGTGACTGATAGGGTAAATAGTGGCAACTTACACTACTTTTACCAAAGTACTCATCACCGAAGATTTAGAGTGGACGTCATATAATTCACCCACCTTCCTAACTCAATTTGTATTGACCATTTATAAAATATGCATAGGATATCCCCTTATGCCATGGAGTAACCTTAACCCTAGGAATAACCTATTTCCCTATTATGTTTACTATGACACTTCTACTTAAGTAATTCAAAGTAATTCTAACATACCAATTAACCATATGGATAAACATAATGTCGCATTATTAATTGACTCTATTTCAAAAGTACATTCACAACAATAAAAGTGTCCATTCAAGAGTGTAATCTCAAAAAAAAATGAATTCAAATCAAGATATAAACAACAATCAAAAGATAAAATATATCACAAAGGTTAATTCCAACCAACGTGCTTCAATCACTAATCAAGTAAACAACCCTACTAAATAGGTTATTCCTAACCTAGGGTTTCGATCAAAATAAAGTAACATTTAAGTGAACATAAACAAATCTTAAAACTTCTCTTTCATACACCTCATACATTCACATATGTACTATAGTTCTATATCATCTAGAGGACATAATCATCTTGCGAGGATTTGGTGCATCCACACCCATAGTCCTCTCACAATTTAGTTTTGGGTTACCGAAACATCTGTCCTCTTTTCAAATTCCATGAATAGGAATAGTCTTAATTCAAAATAAGAAAATAGAATAACCAGTTGATGCAACTCATAGCCCTATTGTAGTATATTGATATAACCTTCAATTTTATATCCTAATCTTAGGGAAATATTATCTTCCTACGTTCTAGAAGAAATAAGTAATCAATCAAGTAAATTTTATCCATCAAGGTCTACATAACATTGCTACCTAACAATGACAACATTTTTATTATGCCATCATTCCTTTTGTATTACCAATCTGATTGTCCCTGAAGGTTTTACCTAGAATTAAAGCACTTAAAAGAAACACAATATAGTGTTCACCAGCTAAGCAACAACTATATAATCTTAACTTATATAGATTAAAGTAACCACATAAACATTCATACTTCAATGTATTTAGTAAATGCATATAACCTTCTATCGAGGTTTTCTGTCAACTATAATTATCAAACATCTTTCATAATTATCCAAAGAATATGATAACCAATTCATAATAGAATAAATAACTTACTTTCCAAACAAGAAAAAGTCATACAATATTTTCAAATACATAAAAAGTATAAAAGAGAAGAAATCAGCATGCCTATTTATGCAATGCTCCAATTGATCAAACTGGATTCCTAACAAAGCCTTCCCAAATCATAAGCAATTCCCAATTATCATTCTCCCTCTTCACTAGAATCTCACTCTCAAAATTCTCTCACAACTCTCAAAAACTCTCTCAACTCAGAAAATCAAAAAATAACAACTTAGAAAATCACAACAAGAATGTAGATATGTGTCCCTATTGAGGTAGAGAGAACCTCTATTTATACATAAAGGTCAGCAACTAAAAGCTAGAAACAGTGTATCAAGGATGACACTTCTCAGCTCAAAAGGTTCGAATCA
>VDFB02270651.1:341954262-342042110 GCA_007258455.2 Sequoia sempervirens | reverse complement strand
TTCAGGCCGTGATAATCCATATCATCTGCCCTAGGGTGCCTTAGGGCGTGATAATCCCGCATCATCTGCCTAGAACCCCACCTTTATAATAATGATAGACACAAATAAACCATGATCATGATCAAGTGATTATATATATATATATATATATAAATTGTTAAAACAATATAAACATTTACAAATTCAATCAATATAAACACATATAATGAACAACTTACCAATGGACGATAATCATGCCCCCCTTCAACATGACCATGTTTCCTACAATGTTTCTCAGCTTGTTGTGATTAAAAGTTGTCTGTCTTTTAAGCCCTTGCAATTATTGCAAGGACAATAACATTTCCCATCACCCTTTCTTTTCAATCTATCCCACAATCTATCAAGTGTCTCTTCATTTTGTTCTAGACTAATATTATCTGACATGATTTTTCTTTACCAAGCTTCACTATTTAGATCTTCAAAAAATATCAAACTCACACTCCAATAATTTTTATTCATAGACAGGTAAAAAAATCTAATAATTCTAATATTTTACACCAAAAAAATTTTGCATGCAACCACCCCTGCAAAAGAGAAGATAGTTTGAAGTTAATGACCCAAAAAACACTTTAAAATGCTAATTCCAAAACTTATTAAATTCTGATTTTACTATGATTTCCAACCATTAGACTCCTAAAATTAGAATATTGAACTTGATCACAAACTTCCTACAACAATGGAGGTAGCGAGCTAGTAAGAGCAATTGACCCATTCCTAAGGAGCAACAAGTCGGAATCATCATTGCTAATGTCAATACGGATTTATCTTTTTAGTTAAAGATGCAATATGTCACTTCTTATGATGAGCTTATCCCTAGGGCCCTCAACATTGAGAGAGCCCTAATTGCACAAGGAAGCACACACTAGTAGAATTTGGCAAATAAATGACTAGGTGACTAAAAAATTTAGTCACGACAACTAAAAATGACTAAATTTTGCTCTTTTTTGCAACTCAGCTATAAATGAGTAATAAATTACTAGTTTGGTCATTGATTAAAAATTATTTAGTCACACAAATAAAAATGACTAAATAGTTAGTCATTTATTTAGTCACAATCCATTTGAATAAATCATTTAAGGAATCAAGAATATAGCCCTCCAAAATACTCTAAAACTTTTAATAAACATACCCTAGAACTTTTGTCAAAATCTTATTTTCAGGCGTAGCCCACCAGAATGGAGTTTTCATTTTAATAAACATACTCTAAAACCTTCGTCAAAACATTATTTTCAAGCATAGACCGCCAAAATGGAGAAGTGTTTTAGTAAAGAATGACAGAGAATGGTGAGGAGATGTGCGTGAAAGGAGGCATAGGATTCATTGCTACTTATCTCATTCCTACTTTGCTCAACAAATCTTACATTGTTCCCGCTACTATTTGTAATCTAGGTATTTACTTGACATATATTTGCATAATCTCAAATTCCTTCAGAGGCTTTTGAAGTATCAATGTATCCTATATAGGGTTTAGAATGATTTCTTTTAATTAAAAAAATAAATAAATGATGTATTTCCCTATAATTAGATAATGTGGAGATCTCCTAAATCTGCCCCAGCACACTATCCTCTTTGGCACTCTATTCATTACTCCAGCTACTAGGGTTTTGCATGTGACATCTTTAATATCTTCATGACCTGGCTTTTAAATAGATCTCAGTCTTTTCCTTTAATCATTTTCATGGTAACCCTTGAGTTCCATAATCCACCTTCAATCTCTTCTAAGAACGTTGTCTTAAGCTAGACTGCATAGTATGCATATAAAGCAAGTCCTTCATACATGCCATTGTTCCAAACCACCACTCACTGCCTTGCTTAAAATGTTGCCTCCATAAGCACAATAGCATGTTTTAAAATCATGGTTGCCAGTGATTGACCATTAAGGTCACCACTTTCATCATGAAGATACAATGAGATTTTTGTCTTCAAACTCAAGGCATTATACAAGATAACATTGTGAATTGTTTGTTGTGTATGATTTGATTTTCTTGCACATTTACTGCTTTGCTAACTTCCTTTAAGACTGGGTATTGCACCCTCAGCTGCAATCTCAAACAGCTCACTCACTATCACTTGAAGATTCCTTTCATGAGCATCCTTCTATAAAATCAAACTATGCCCTATAGACTGCCTACTTACTACAAGGGACTCATTGTTTCATGGTATTATAGATCTTAAGATCCTTCAACCTTATTGACACTACTTCACAGTCCACAAGGTATTATTCACTATTCTCCCATCTTTGATGAGTCTCAAAACACTGCTCAAACATGCAATCCACTACCTCCATTATACATTAATGGCTAAGAAGAAACATTGAACCTATGATTACCACTGTTACTTCATTTGGACATTCCCTGATTGCATTTTCCTTGTCTAACACTACCAAAAGCATTTGAAAAACCCTTAAGGTCAGCAAGGGGGTAAGGAAACTCACTGTTAAAATCTCCACTTTACTATGCAAGGTTTGAGCTTTATTATCTTGTCACTGCTTAGCCTCTTTTTGACTGTCACATCTCAAGTGACTGTCATTCTTCTTACCGTAGATTGCATTTACAAATGTCACTAAGCTACATAGTGTGCTTGTTATTGGCTACAATCTTTAGATTGCAATATTTTGTTATTAGCTACAATGTCTCAATCTTTCTGGTATTGCAACATCACTAATCTGCTAGAGTTATTATTTATGTTTCTACAAAGGCCTAGGGTTTGTACTCTAATCGTGCTCTTACCAATGCTTTTGTTGGTATTAAAAAACAACCTTAAATATTGGGTCAGAAAATTAGTTGTCTTGACAAAGTTGTGGTATGATCTTGGATTGTATCCTAGAGTGTGTGGGAAGCTTGTGTTTGATCATTAAGGTATGTAAACCTAATCAGGGAAATGTATCCTATATAGCATGGGTCTTGCTTTAATACTTTCCATAATGGTTATTAGCATCACATTATTATAGTTTGTGGTAACCCAAGATTGCATTCAAGTATGTAACAAACTTGGTTTGTAGTTTAAGCTATACACTTTTAAGTAACATTCATAAGGTTTAGAAAATCTTGATCACTCTCTAGAATAGCCCATTAAACATGGGTTGTGCTTGAATGAACTACATGATATAACACAACCACTTTTCATATCAACCAGAGTTATAGGCTCTTTATTGCAGCAAGAGGTAATCACTCTTGGATCATGCTATAATTACATTCTAACCTGTTAAACTTGAGACAACCTGAATGCACCCAATGATGATTGACACCTACATTATACAACTTGAATTAACTACATTATATGAGTGCCTCCATTTCTATCACAACATAGCCACATTAAACTTGGGTCACACATGAATGCATCATGTATTTGTTATAGCACAACTGTGCCACATGACCAATAGAGTTATGGATCACATAATTACCACAAGAATATGTTCCTTGGTTGTGATCTTATGGTGATTCCACACAACAACTGACATGAAATTCTCAAAACCCTAAACCTCTAAAAATGAAATCTGATGAGATGTTGCTTTAAAATATGATTTTCAAACCTAGAACTACAAATCTGACTTCACAACTGAATTCTACAAAAAGACAATGACTACCCTCAACCTAGCAATATCTTCTTGAATTTTTTCTGATTTTTTCCAAGAAAATCGTCCTTAGTTCTCCACAAACTGTCTCAAGTAGAGCAAAACACTATCGCAATAAATCAGTGAACTCACTTTTCTTTATGTCAGCCACAATTTGATTTTTTTCTTATTTTTCATGTTTGTCAAAATTTCGACGAAACTGATAGTTGAAATTTTGATGAAACCCAGGTTCATCGAAATTTAGACGAACGTCGGGAATAAACTTTTAAAAAATTGAAAATTACACATCAAATTATACATATTTCTTCATACATTTTCGTCGGATTTTGTAGTCAAATGAGTTAGTGTATGCCAATAGTGCATACTCATAGATTCATAGTATCCTTACTAATTCCAAAACCCTAGACTCTTTGCAACTACATGTTTCTATCAATAAGGGGGATTACTTTAATTCTTCCTATCCCTCAGAGTCATTTATATTATGAAGGTACTCATTGATAATCCTCCATAACCTTCCTACTGAACCTGGTTGCATAGTCTTCCACAATCCAAAGGCATATCCAAATGAGTTGTTGGTTTAGGATTTTTCAACTCCCGGGATGACTCTTTCCTAGTCTGAAACTTAACAAGTTTTTAGGAATCTTAGCTTCCCTTTTTGTTTTCCCATTTTTTCTTTTCCTCTTTCCGTCTTGGTGTAAGACCTTTTCAACCTTTAACTTCCAAAAAAGTTTGTGTTTTACTTACGTAATGATCCCATAGGTTCCAGAGTTGAACATGATAGCTCTGATACCATGTGTAACATGCCCATTGTTCTACCCAATAATTTTATTTTTCTTTCAACCTCAATTAAATAAAATTGTGATGCCAACACTTAGCAATAAAAAATTTCTTTTCATATATGAGAATAATATGCACACTTGAAATAAACATCATTCCAAACTTTCCCATTGCGTTAAAACAAAGTATTTCAACTTTCCAAATTATTGATTTCATGTTACATAATTTTCATGATTACATTTCCTCTTTCACAATCTTCCATAGAAATGGATACATAAATACTTACATAGCTTCCATGAGCTCATTGGAACTAAGTATACAAATGGTCCAGGTGTTCTCCATCAAATCTTGGTCGCTTAATGATGAAGAGAAGCATCACTCAAATGCTTTTATTCCAACTACAGACTAACTATGGTCCCCCGCACATCTACCAAAATGGTAAAAGGCCCTACCCTTCGACAAAGAGATTGGTTTGGTATCCTCATAATTAAATTGACCTTTGCTAAGCTTGGTGTTGTGTCCTACATATCTAGATTTGTCACACAGTGGATACAACCTACACATATGACATTCCCTACCTATTATGTAAACCTGGATCATAGTGACTGATAGGGTAAATAGTGGCAACTTACACTACTTTTACCAAAGTACTCATCACCGAAGATTTAGAGTGGACGTCATATAATTCACCCACCTTCCTAACTCAATTTGTATTGACCATTTATAAAATATGCATAGGATATCCCCTTATGCCATGGAGTAACCTTAACCCTAGGAATAACCTATTTCCCTATTATGTTTACTATGACACTTCTACTTAAGTAATTCAAAGTAATTCTAACATACCAATTAACCATATGGATAAACATAATGTCGCATTATTAATTGACTCTATTTCAAAAGTACATTCACAACAATAAAAGTGTCCATTCAAGAGTGTAATCTCAAAAAAAAATGAATTCAAATCAAGATATAAACAACAATCAAAAGATAAAATATATCACAAAGGTTAATTCCAACCAACGTGCTTCAATCACTAATCAAGTAAACAACCCTACTAAATAGGTTATTCCTAACCTAGGGTTTCGATCAAAATAAAGTAACATTTAAGTGAACATAAACAAATCTTAAAACTTCTCTTTCATACACCTCATACATTCACATATGTACTATAGTTCTATATCATCTAGAGGACATAATCATCTTGCGAGGATTTGGTGCATCCACACCCATAGTCCTCTCACAATTTAGTTTTGGGTTACCGAAACATCTGTCCTCTTTTCAAATTCCATGAATAGGAATAGTCTTAATTCAAAATAAGAAAATAGAATAACCAGTTGATGCAACTCATAGCCCTATTGTAGTATATTGATATAACCTTCAATTTTATATCCTAATCTTAGGGAAATATTATCTTCCTACGTTCTAGAAGAAATAAGTAATCAATCAAGTAAATTTTATCCATCAAGGTCTACATAACATTGCTACCTAACAATGACAACATTTTTATTATGCCATCATTCCTTTTGTATTACCAATCTGATTGTCCCTGAAGGTTTTACCTAGAATTAAAGCACTTAAAAGAAACACAATATAGTGTTCACCAGCTAAGCAACAACTATATAATCTTAACTTATATAGATTAAAGTAACCACATAAACATTCATACTTCAATGTATTTAGTAAATGCATATAACCTTCTATCGAGGTTTTCTGTCAACTATAATTATCAAACATCTTTCATAATTATCCAAAGAATATGATAACCAATTCATAATAGAATAAATAACTTACTTTCCAAACAAGAAAAAGTCATACAATATTTTCAAATACATAAAAAGTATAAAAGAGAAGAAATCAGCATGCCTATTTATGCAATGCTCCAATTGATCAAACTGGATTCCTAACAAAGCCTTCCCAAATCATAAGCAATTCCCAATTATCATTCTCCCTCTTCACTAGAATCTCACTCTCAAAATTCTCTCACAACTCTCAAAAACTCTCTCAACTCAGAAAATCAAAAAATAACAACTTAGAAAATCACAACAAGAATGTAGATATGTGTCCCTATTGAGGTAGAGAGAACCTCTATTTATACATAAAGGTCAGCAACTAAAAGCTAGAAACAGTGTATCAAGGATGACACTTCTCAGCTCAAAAGGTTCGAATCAACAAGATTAAGAAAAGGTGGCAGCTAAAATCTCTACACAATAAACAAATACTCAGCCATAGTGAATAAGTCGCATGTTAGTTCTCAAAAATGTTGGTTAAAAACCACAAGAGGTTGCCAAGCTCTTAATACGTTTCAAGCTAACAAACAAGGCCAAATGGTGCACTTGAACCTTCTTCTCTTCAGGCTCTGCCAGACCTATGCGGGTGTACCTATGTGAATGATGTAGACTTAAATTGTGTGTTTCCTCCTTAAGCAATCTATCCACAATGGAAGTTGAGAGTGGAGAGATGTAATCCTAATTTGGTATAAATTGTATAAGAAATATCAAGGTGAAATTTAATATGTTCAGTTAACAGCTATGAGGTTTGAAAGAAGTGTGATAACTGTAAATAATGAAATGGGTGAGACTAGTGCCTTGTTGGGAAAAAAGAGTCAAATGAAATTCTAAGATAAGTGGTTGGTATTTGGTAGTAACTCTGACTGTTTGGCACACTAATATTGGTTTATAAATTGTATAAACGTGCAAGCAAATGATTGAAAAACTCTACTTATTTATCAAACTGACACAACCAAGTTACTTGTAATTTACCAAAAGGATTTTAATCTTTACTTGAAAGAACCAATTGAATAAATCATTCAAGAACACAGATAACACCAAATTGGAGATAGGTTGACAATCCTAATTATATGATTCTTCTTATCGATCCAAATAACACTTCTAGATTACTATAATTTGACTAGAAGGATTTTCAATTCCTTTGGGGAAACCAATTAATCATATCACAAAAGTACAACAAATGTGCATTGATAAATTGAATATATACTTGATATATCAATTTAAATAATAAGGAAGCACCAAAATGGAGACAACCAAATAATTGAATAACTTCAACAAACAATTGATACCAATACAACACCATGAAATCATAGGCCTTTCATTAACTTCTTCAAAATTGTGCTTGCAACATGGTCTTTAGAATATAAATATTATGAAATTCTTTTGTTGTCCATCTTTTACTCCTATTATACTATGACTTTCTCCTATATCTCATGATTTATTTTTGGTCTTGGTCTCTCTTATATATATGAGAGGCAACAAGCTTCAGACCAAAAGAAATGTCTTTTGATAACAAAACATAATTTTGAAATTAAACATAACTAAAGAAAACTAATCATAACATGTGTATCAATCCGTTAATCTTCGAGTAAAATCCCGTGGTCATCTAAGACCTGTTCAAAGATTTTACTGTATGATACTTTCTCTTCATGATGTATAGAATCAATCTTCATCAAAGCCCAAATATTTTTCCTACTAGTTATTAATTGTCAAGTCGCTTGGCCATTTCAATTCATGTGCAGCTACGAAGTTTGTAAGATGACTCTTCCATTTGTTATCCAGGAGATTTCTAACATCCACCACGAACTTTGTATACCCATTGTCAAGCATGATGATCCCATCGAGCAAAGTATGGAACTTGTTGAGATTGATATTCCCATCATCCTGTATATGTGTCAGGCACTTAGGAATCATCTGATCAAATTCTTTTCTCCATTAATCTATACCTGTCAACTAATTGTCATCTTTGAGGTTTAATGGGTTGAAGAGGTATTTGATAGGATCAAATGCACTCCTACTTTCCAATTTCTTCTTTATATCCATCAAATACTTATACTCATCAATCACACCTTTCACCATTTCATGTGTAGGTTTGAGCCTTGATGGGGCCTCTGGATCCCTATGTGTGGCCTTGCATAAAGTAGTCAGTATGTGGAAGGTAGGTTGCCATCTCTTTTGAAGCTCTTCAAGGATGGGGGAATCTTCTGTTATCATCACCCCTCTTCATGTGTAAGGGGAGCTCATCACTTTGATATGTTCTTCTCAACCTCTTATACTCCTACTCCAGTTCACTAAATTCACTTTTGTTACAACTTGTTTATTCAACTTAAAACACTTTATAATGGCATCTCTTTTAACATCAACTAATCACCCACCATTTGGAAACCTAACAACTTTGGTTGGGGCATGGTAACTATTGGAAAAGGCTTTGATTAGCTCAATATCAATGAAAACATTAGGGACAATTAACTTAGCCAAATATAGGGTCCATGGGTTTGATGTCGGAACCTTGTTGTTCCTTTTCTGATAGAAGTACCAATAGAGGTTCCAACCCGACTGAGGTATAATGGGGTCCCTACAGCCTTGAGCTAAGTCTCTGAAAACTTTCTTAGGTCCCTTTTCTACTGAACTAGGCAACAAGGAAAGCAATGGGGATTGCAATGATGGTTTACTAGTTTTGGCCTCATCCTTTTTAATTCCTACTTCACTCTTCTTTGGTGCCATTTTATGAAATTCACAAAAGATGATGAGAAAAAATTATCTGGGAATAGAACTCACTTCGAAGAATTCCCTTTACTCTTGCAATTTGAGCTCGTCTGCAACTTGGTTTCAGCTGTAATGAATGAAAAATCTCAACTCATTTCTCATTTTTTAACACCAAGATGCATTTACTCCTAACTCATAAATTCGCACAATTCAAATCATTGTATCGAGCTCAATTTTATATTTTTATGTTGACTGATGTGATTGGTGTGTTTTAAATGACCCAACGGCTTGGTTACCGCACTACCTCATGTCACTTTTTACTCCCCTATGGTACCACAGTGTATCATTAGTATCCTTTTCTAGTGTACCGCTCTACCGTGGGCTACCTTTTTCTCCCTTGTGATACCATGGTGCATCCTTAGTACATATCCTCAATGTATCGCTCTACTGCGGGCTATGTCTTGGCCCTCCGAGGTATAGCGGTATAGTGTATATAGTAGTAGTTGCTCTCACCGTCATATCGCAAGCTGCTTGGGGATGATCTGTGGTAGGGAGGTATGATATGGGTGTTATGAGGGGTGGCTAATGTGATAGTGATAATGCGGTAAAGGGTAAAAATGACCTTGAAAGGTGATAATTTGAATTATTATGAGAATAAGAGTGGGAATTTTGGATTTAAAATGATAGAATACTTGGAATTTTTTTATTAAAATTTTGGTTCCAACAGCGGCTCCTGTTGGGGATGAATGATTTACCAATAATTGCAAGAATCCAGAATATATCTGGGTGCAGACCAGGTGTCCCCCCACATGGTTTTTAGAGGATATGAAAAAATGGAACTATGGTGAGGATGGAATGAAGATGGATATGGAGGTGAAAATGATGGAAATGGAAATGATCCTATACTACTATACATGGAAAGAAACTTTATTTTTATTGAGGGATTTCTAGGATTGTCCATGTACTGGAAAGTCCTAGTCCCTTTTGATTTCCTAAACTACTGTGCATGGAAAGAAATGATTTTAAGAGGTTTTTCAAGAATGGTCCATGCACTAGCAATCCTTAATCCTCTAGTGTTCTTCAAGAAAAGAAGTTCTTTAGAAATTTCCCATGTACTGGAATTTTTTGTTCTTCACTTGACATATTTTGTAAATAATAAGATTCTTCCCCTCCTTTTCCAATGATAACAAAGGGACCTAACCACAAAGCTTCAAAATTTTCATGCTTTCCCTTTTCTTGGCATCTAGCATTCTACATTAGTACCAAGTCATTCACCTCAAATTTTCTATCTTTGGCTTTCTTATTAAAAAGATATTTCATTTGTGATTGCAACTTCACATTTTTCTTTTGGGTCGTTCTTATTTGATCAAGTTCTGCAAGCTACTCCATCCTTTCCTCCATTGGTTCTGGAATATATAAATCTTCTTGAAGGATGAAATTATAAACTGGTAAAAGGTTTTGCAATGGAATCCTAGCTTGTGTTCCATACACCAGCTCAAATGGATACCTTTCAATCGCCTTCTTTACAGTAATCCTATCCACCCACACAGCCATTATCAACTTTGAATCCCATGCCTTCTTATTTCCATCTAACATCCTTCTTATGATGTTCAAAAGACTTTTATTACTGGATTTTTCCTGACCATTTCTTGCGGGTGGTAAGGGGTAGCATAAGAAACAGTAATGCCATGTGTTGCGGAAATTTTTGAATTCATCAGACCTAAAACACATTCCATTGTCTGTGATCAATCTTACTAGTGTGCCAAATCTAGTTATGATATTCTCCATCAGAAAATTTATTACCACCTTGCTTGTTGCTTGTTTAGTTGGGATTTCCTCCACCCATTTAGTGAAATAATTAGTTTCCACTAATATCCATTTATGCCCTCTACTTTACTTTTCCTATATTTCCCAAATAAAATCAATTCCCCATTAATGGAAAGCTTCTACTTGTAAAGGTCTAAATGGTAGGGATCCTTAATATTTCATCTTTCTTGAGAATTTTTGGCAAGCTTCACACCTCCTTACATATGCAAAAGAGTCATTGAAAATCTTAGGCCAGTAATAGCTTTCCCTGAGAATCTTATGTGCAGTCATTTTGGTGGAATAATGACCTCCACACACTCCTTCATGCATCTCCCTCAAGACATGTTCTACCTGTGATTCATCTAGACACAATAATAGTACCCCATCCCTATTTTTCCAAAATAGATCCCCTTCTATGAATACATACTTGGATGCCTACAACTTTAGATTTCTCCTCTAATTATCATTCAATCCTTCAGGGCACTTCATGTGTCTGAGATAATACATTATGTTTGTGTACCAAGGAGTATGTTCAATGCTTGCAATTGTACCCTCCTCATTTTCTACATTGCAGATTTGGTTAGCTTCAATTTTTGTGTTTGCCATTAGTTTGGCTAGTACCTTGTCCCCTTACTAACTTGGTAATCTGAATTTCCATATTAAATTCTTGGATCTTATTGATCCATCTACATCTCTTCCCTATCACCTCTATTTGTACCAAGATATCTTTCACAACTGCGTGTGGTACATATGCAATTACTTTGGCTCCAACTAAATATGGTTTGAAAGCCTTTGTTGCTTTGACCAATGCATGAGCTTGTTTCTCCATAATAACATACTTTAATTCTTACCCCTACAGTGATTTGCTAAAGAAGGATACAAGTTGCTCATACCCTTCATCATTCTTTTGTAACATAACAATTGCTATGGTATGAAATGAGGCAAATGAAAATATTTGGAAAGGTTTGGAAAAATCAGGAGACTTTAGAATAGGGGCTTCTTTGATGGATTTCTTGATGGATATAAAAGCTTCCAGGGCTTCTGCAATCCAATCTATTTTTATCCCTTCTTCAGCATTTTGGATATAGGTTTAATAATCTCAGAAAAATTTGACAAAAATCTCCTAACAAAGTTAATTTTTCCAAAAAATGATTGAATGGCTTTGACAGTTTTGGGAATGGGGATTTTTTCTATGGCTTCTACTCTTTCAGGGTCTATTCTAATTCCTTCTTTTGATACAATATGCCCCAAAAGCTTACCCTCTATGACAGAAAAGTGACATTTCTTAGGATTGAGACTGATACCATATTCCAAAGACCTAATGAATATATTCGCCAAGTGTTCCACATGGTCTTCTACCCTTTTGGAATAAGCAGTGAGGTCATCCTGGTACACTACCATTATAGCATTGATCAAATCTGCAAATGCCACATCCATGGCCCTTTGGAAAGTTTCCCCTGCATTTGCGAGACTGAATGGCATTCTCACATAGACATATGTCCCCCATGGTGTAGTAAAAGTTGTCTTGTATTTCTCAGACTCTTTAACTTTGACCTAATTATACCTAGAAAATCCATCCATCATTGACAACAACTCACATCATGTTACTCTATGCAATATGGCCTCCATATTCGGGAGAGGGTAATTATCTTTAAGGGAGGCAACATTTAAATTTTTGAAGTCTACACACAATCTAATATCCCCATTTTTCTTTCTTACTGGGACCAAGTTTGAGACCCATGTTGAATGTCTAATGGGCTTGATAATACCTCCATCTCTGATTTTTGCCAGCTCCTCTTGCATTTTAGGCTCCAAAGTTGGGTTGATGGGTCTTTGCTTTTGCCTGAATGGTTTTGTATCTAGTTTTAATGGAATCTCATGTTGGAATAAATCCTCTCTATATGCTTTAAGATCCTCATAGGACCATGCAAAAACATGCTTGTACTTTCTTAACAGTGCAATTAGAATTCTTTTGGTTATTAGACTTATTTTCTTTCCAATATATACCTTTTTGGGTGCCAATTCAGTCCCCAGATTGACTTCTTCAACATCTTCTCTCTTAACTGGTGTTTACTTCATGAGAGCACGATCATTTCCATTAAATACCCTTTCTAGTGCCACAAGTCCTTTAGGAAGTTTGTTGGTCTTGAGCTACAAAACTTCTTTTCTAGAAACAGTTCATTTGCCATCTTTTTCTTCCACAAAGGCATTAAATTCAATATCCTAGGCTTCATATTGGTCTATGCAATTGAGAAACTTTATGAGATGAGTGTCATCATCGAAAACTTTCCAACTATAGATATTATCAAGGATAGTAGGCCTTGTTTTGAATTCAACTTGAGATACTCCGGCTAAGGTGATATCATCTCTTTCTAGGGCTATATTGGCCCGGAAATCCACCATCAAGTTTTTGGACTTGTCTATCCATTCAATGGAAAAAGCATCAAATAATTCAATTGTATCCCACACAACATTTCTATATTGTTTTAACCTTTTGTTTTTTGCAGCATATTTTGACCTAACTTGTGAAACGATCAACTCAGAGTCTCCAAGAATAGTTAGCAATTTGATCTTGTGTTTGACAGTCGTATTCAAACCAATTAGCAGGGCTTCATACTTTGCTATATTGTTTGTACACTCAAATGTCAGCAAGAATGAATACTCGAATGTGATACCTTCAGGTGAAATAAAAACTATTCTTGCTCCATTGCCTTCTTGACTACATGATCCATCAAAATACATCTTCCACACACCGTGCTCATTCTTGGAAACATGTTTATCAATTGGGTCAGTATTTTCTAATCCAAGTTGAGAAGGCGCTATTTTGAAGCTCCCTAAATCCACATCACATAAGCAATTTAACTGATTTTGAGCAACATAGTCCACAATCTGATTCATCCTTGGATCTCTATACAACTTGACCTCTTCACCATTTATGGGTATTGTGGCATATGATAAGTCAAATTGTACATTTCCTCCAACTGTTGCAGTTCATTTCCTTGATAAGAGCATTCAAAAATGAGGTGTGTCAATTACAGTTATGCCAATGTTATACACTACCTACAGAGAAGTAGCCAACTTCACCTCTACATCTTTCATAATTCCTACTCACTGGAATAGGTCTGCTATCCATAGCATAACATTTTCAACTAGTAGTGTCTACCCACATGCCAAGTTGTTTCATGACCCCTATTGGCATGATGTTGATGGTAGCGCCTGAATATTTCATACAATTTCTTACCAACTTATTGTTTATGAGCAATGTAGTAAAGAATGGATCAACTTGTGGAGGATTTATCAATGCATCACCTAGACAAACCTCAGGAACCTTCACCTTTTCCTGCTTGTTATTACTGATCTTTGTGGTCCCCTTATTTTTAGAGTTTTTTCTTTTATCATTTCCATTAGATATTAATTGAATAGCACTGTTCCTATACTCTTTTATCTTCATCATTTCTAATAATGGTACATACATCTTTACCTGAGACAAGGCCTATGTGAAGTCGAAAGAAGTATTTTGTATTTTGGTTATCTTATTTTGCTCTAGTGGATCCCCTTTGTTCTCCTCCTTTTCTCTCTTGTTTGTGTCATCAGGATTTTGTTTATCTTTATGCAACTCTTTGCTTTCTTCTTTCTGAACATGCTTTTTCTCATTCTTATCAAGCTACTTATTTTCTATCTTTTTTGGTGTTCCCTGTGTTGCTCCTTTATCTTTCATAAATATCCCTCTTGGAACACCCTCATCTTCGTTTATTGTCTTGTTTCTTAATTGATATTTTATTTTTTCTTGTTCTACTACAGCAATGGTTAACTCCTTAATATCTTCATTAGTTGGTCTTACTTTGTATTTTCCTAACTAAAATGATGCACAAGGGGAATTTGGTTCATCATTGCTTTCATCGTAATCAGAAAAGACTTGTTGTTCTACCATATGGACATTATATCTTTAGTTATCAACATCATACTCATAGCCTGTTTCTTCTGAGGATGAATATCCTTGCTTAATCAGATGGAGGGTATGAGATGCTAAATATATTGTATGATCCTCTCCCTCATTATCTATTGGTATTTCTTCTTCTTGTATTGATTGAGCTACAATACAATGATCAGGGGAATGTGGCAGGTTGCAAATTTGACACCAAGGATTATTTTTAACCATGTATGCTCCTCACTTCTTTAAGGGGTTAGGATTTTCCTTATTCTTAGGCTTGTCAATTATGGGCTTCCCATCCTTCCAATTTGTGTTTTATGGCATATCATGCAACCTCGGTCTTTCATTTTTGTATATATTTTCCTATCTATTCTAAGGATTGTTAAAATTTTGGGGAACCCTGAGACTATCTCTTTTACCAGTCATCCCCGCGGCCTTTCTATTATTTTCAATAGTAAATGCTATTTTTTGAGCTTCAACTAAATTTCTAGGGCACCTATTTCTAAGCTCATATCATGTCTTTGGATCAAATTCCTTTAGATAAATACTTAATGTTGCAGGGTCTACCAACTTGGATCCAGGTGGTATCTTATTATGCAATTTGGAGAACTTCTGGTTGAAATCATAAAATAACTCATTCTAATATTTTTGGATACTTATCAATTCATGCAAGGAAAACTCTAGTGCACACTGATTCCCATACTATTCAAGAAAATGATCATGAAACTCTTGAATGGAATCAATAGAAGTTGTTGGTAAACTATTAAACCAATCTCTAGCTTCTTCAATTAGTGACATCATAAATAGCATCATCTGTACATCTTCATACTGCATATCCAGATCTTGAATAAAGGCATTAAAAATGTTTAAGTGTTCCTCAGTTGTGACTGCACTACTTCCTATAATTTTGGGACAAGACCTCTCCAACTGTTGTCCATAGGGTAAGGATATACTTGGAATCCTGCCAGGTCAAATTGTCTGATCATAGTTGTGTAGTGTTGAGGTGGTTGATTTTGAGGATCCTAATATTGGTATAATGGATTATTGTATTGTACATGGGGTGGTGGCATATATTGTTGGCTAGGGGGTAGTTTATCATTTGGGTGTTGTGATGGATTTTTAGTTGGAGCATTTGATCATTTGTAATGATTCTCATATTGCTTTTGTGGTGCTTTTGGTGGATTTGAAGGTCATGAATTATTATTCTTTTGCTTGTGAGGTGGTGTGTATTTAGGGAGGTTAGTAATCTGAGCACCAAATTGGGCTCTCTGGAGCTTCAAATCTTGGAGTTCTCTTATCACTTGGAGCTTTTGTTCATAGTCTACTTTCTTTCTTTCCATTTCTTGTCTTTCATACTCCAATTGTGCATTTAATTCTTCTTGAGTCATATAATGATAATTTTCTTCAAAGGATACATTATCAACAAGCTCATTCTAATCCCCTTTGAGAAATTCCATTTTATGATCATGTTCATGTTGTCTCCTAATTCTTTCAGCCTCAAGTCCAGCCCTGAATTCTTCCTCTTTCTTAGGATCAGACTGAAATAAAGGATTCCTTTTTTCTTCAGGAGTGTGAGGTTCTCCAAATGATCTATTCTCATTTGTCAATGTATCATATCGATTATACGTCTCAAAGTGTGGTTTTGATGTTTTAACCTTATTTTTCATGCACATTTCATCAAACACCTTCTTACCTTTATCATTCTTATGTGTCCATTTACTATTTTCATTAGGACCATCTTTATATAGGGACCTTCTACCATGCATGTTATGAACTCTTGTGATGGTCTGGACTCTAGGGTTTCTTCTTTCTGATGTGTAAGTTATTTTATCAGTTTCAATGTACTTATTCTTTTAGAGTCACCACTCACTTTTAGAAAATTGAGAAAATCCTATAATTTCTTGTTCCCATCGGAGTCTTATGTAAGGTATGGACTCTATGATGAAGGCCTGGATTCATATTTGGTTCCCCAATAGAGTCACCAATCCGTTAGTTCTCAAAAATGCTAGTTAAAAACCACAAGAGGTTGCCAAGCTCTTGATACGTTTCAGGCTAATGAACAAGTCCAAATGGTGCACTTGAACCTTCTTCTCTTCAAGCTCTGTCAGACCTAGGCGGGTGTACCTATGTGAATGAACTAGACTTAAACTATGTGTTTCTTCCTTAAGCAATCTATCCACAATGGCAATTGGGAGTGGAGAGATGTAATCCTAATTTGGTATAAATTGTATAAGCAATATCAAGGTGAAATTTAACATGTTCAGTTAATAGATATGAGGTTTGAAATAAGTATGATAAAACTAAATAATGAAATGTGTGAGATCAGTGCCTTGTTGGGTAAATGGAGTCCAATGAAAGTCTCATATAAGTGGTTGGTATTTGGTAGTAACTATAACTATTTGGCACACTAATATTGGTTTATAACTTGTATAAGCATGCAAGCAAATGATTGAAAAACTCTACTTATTTATCCAACTGACACAACCAGGTTACTTGTAATTTACCAAAAGGATTTTAATCTTTACTTGAAAGAACCAATCAAATAAATCATGCAAGAACATAGATAACACCAAATTGGAGACAAGTTGACAATCCTAATTATATGATTCTTCTTATCGATCCAAATAACACTTCTAGATTACTGTAATTTGACTAGAAGGATTTTTAATTCCTATGGGGAAACCAATTAATCATATCAAACAAGTACAACAAATGTGCGTTGATAAATTGAATATACACTTGATATATTAATTTAAATAATAAAGAAGCACTAAAATGGAGACAATCAAATAATTGAATAACTTCAACAAACAATTGATACCAATATAACACAAAAAAAATTAGAGGTCTTTCATTAACTTCTTCAAAATTGTGCTTGCAACATGGTCTTCAGAATATAAATATTATGAAATTCTTTTGTTGTCCATCTTTTACTCCTATTATACTATGACTTTCTCCTATATCTCATGATTTCTTTTTGGTCCTAGTCTCTCTTATATATACGAGAGGCAACAAGCTTCAGATCAAATGACATGTCTTTTGATAACAAAACATAGTTTTGAAATTAAACATAACTAAAGAAAACTAATCATAACATGTGTATCAATCTGTTCATCTTCGAGTAAAATCTTGTGGTCATCTAAGACTTGTTCAAAGCTTTTACTATATGATACTTTCTCTTCATGATGTATAGAATCAATCTTCATCATAGCCCAAATATTTTTCCTGCCACTTATTAATTGTCAAGTCACTTGGCCATTTGAATTCATGTGCACCTGTGAAGTTTGTACGATGACTCTTCCATCTGTTATCCAGGAGATTTCTGACATCCACCACAAAAAATTTATACCCATTTTCTAGCATGATGATCCCATCGAGAAAAGTATGGAACTTGTTGATACTGATATCCCCATCATCCTGTATATGTGTCAGGCACTTAGGAATCATCTGATCAAATTATTTTCTCCATTCATCTATACCTTTCAACTAATTGTCATCTTTGAGGATTGATGGTCTGAAGGGGTATTTGATAGGATCAAATACACTCCTTCTACTTTCCAATTTCTTCCTTATATCCATCAAATACTTATACTCATCAATCACACCTTTCACCATTTCATGTGTAGGTTTGAGCCTTGATGGGGCCTCTGAATCCCTATGTGTGGCCTTGCATAAAGTAGTCAATATGTGGAAGGTAGGTTGCCATCTCTTTTGAAGATCTTCAAGGATGGGGGAGTCTTCTATTATCATCACCCCTCTTCATGTGTAGGGGGAGCTCATCACTTCGATATGTTCTTCTCAACCTCTTATACTCCTACTCCAGTTTCACTAAATTCACTTATGTTACAACTTGTTTATTTAGGTTAAAACACTTTATAATGGCATCTCTTGTAGCATCAACTAAGCACCCACCATTTGGAAGCCTAACAGCTTTGGTTGGGGCATGGTAACTATTGGAAATGGCTTTCATTAGCTCAATATCAATGAAAACATTAGGGACAAATAACTTAGCCAAATCTAGGGTCCATGGGTTTGATGTTGGAACCTTGTCATTCCTTTTCTGATAGAAGTACCAAGAGAGGTTCCAACCCGACTGAGGTATAATGGGGTCCCTACAGCCTTGAGCTAAGTCTTTGAAAACTTTCTTAGGTCCCTTGTCTACTGAACCAGGCAACAAGGAAAGAAATGTGGATTGCAATGATGGTTTACTGGTTTTGGCCTCATCCTTTTTAATTCCTACTTCACTCTTCTTTGGTGCCATTTTGTGAAATTCACATAAGATGATGAGAAAACTTACCCAGGAATAGAACTCGCTTCGAAGAATTCCCTTTACTCCTACAATTTGAGCTCATCTGCAACTTGGTTTCAGCTGTAATGAATGAAAAATATCAACTCATTTCATGTATTTTATCACCAAGATGCATTTACTCTTGACTCATAAATTCACACAATTCAAATCTTTGTATCGAGCTCAATTATATATTTTGATGTTTACTGATGTGATTGGTGTGTTTTAAATGACCCAATGGCTTGGTTACTGCACTACCTTGTGTATCTTTTTACTCCCCTATGGTACCACGGTGTATCTTTAGTATCCTTGTCCAGTGTACTGCTCTACCGCGGTCTACCTTTTGCTCCCTTGCGGTACCACGGTGCCTCCTTAGTACCTATCCTCAATGTACCTCTCTACCGCGGGCTATGTCTTGGCCCTCTGAGGTATAGCGGTATAGTGTATATAGTAGTAGCTACTCTCACCATCATACTATGAGTTTCTTGGGGATGATCTGTGGTAGGGAGGTATGATATGGATGTTATGAGGGGTGGCTAATGTGATAGCGGTAACACGATAAAGGGTAAAAATGGCCTTGAAAGGTGATAATTTGATTTATTATGAGAATAAGAGTGGGAATTTTGGATTTCAAATTATAGAATACTTGGAATTTTTTTATAAAAATTTTGATTCTAACATTGCTCATTTAAATGGATAGAAAGAATGATAATCAAAATTGAAAGGTTTATGTCTTCTACAAGTCGACTCTATTTGGCCAGTGTTACTCTTGATAATTTCACATATTTCATATTGCTTCATAATATGGAATTCATATTGCAAATCAGACTTCTAATCAGTTCTTACTTCTCACAAGTTGGCACCATATTGCTTCCTACACACCCTATTCCTTTGGTTGTTGTTTGCAGTGACCAAGTCAAAGTTTCCTATGCATGGATATTTACTTTTTCCTTTGCATTTGACTTAGTCTTAGGCAGTTTACTTAACACGTTGGTTGGCATTGGATACTATGTGCTTTACATAGCACTACTCATATTTCATAATACTCAACACCTTGACTAAGTCTTGTGCAATGAGTTTTTTTATTTTAAACTTGCTTTGTTATTACCTCCACATGCTTCATTCTTCACTTCCCTTGAATATGTATTAATTGTGCTTTGATGTTTATATTGTTTAAATTAATAATAAGGTGTTATGCATTATACTATCTTCCCAATCTTCTATACGCACGACCTCTTACACCACTAAATGTGGTTTGTTTTGGTTCCTTAAAAGTATGTGCACTTTGTATTATATGTTTAGATGTGTTTCATACATAGTAAATGTTGTATTTAATATGCTTAAGCACTTAATAAACATTTTAGCGTGTGCGCACACACACACACATAGATATATATATCATGATATGTATGTATACCTCAATTTATAAGTTTATAAGATGCATTATTCGATATTTGAATACACATACTTATATTTACATATTTTGCATAACAATTCATGCTATACATATACACATATGTATATATATTAATATACTCGTATGGACATTTACATTTACGTCGACACATACACGTGCATTTTAATATATATATTATATTATATTATATATATTATATATATTATATTATATATATTATATATATTATGTTATATATATATATATCATTTCCTTCATTATTAAACACATATATTTGCAATCACATCGACCGTCATATATACACGAAGTGTATATATAACTCATCAATTAAATATAAACACATAATGAAGAACTCACATAAGACGAGACTCAAACACATAACCTGAATCCAAAACATTCATAGACAAGATCATAACGTCTTCTAAATTGTACTCAGACAAGGCTAAGGATTACTTACCATTTTTCCAAACTACTAACTTGACTTTACTAAACTAGAAGTGTGTGTGTGAAATCTTAGTTTAGGTCTTATAAAAGGTTACCAGACCAATCCCCTCTCCTGAGTGATACTTCCCCTCTCTTATGGAGGCTAGAACCTGTTCCTACATTCATCTTAGCACATAATAACAATAGTCATATGTTCACATGAAATCCACTTGCATCATAAAATATTTGCATCGGTAAAGCATTAGAATATTCACATTGCAATATATATTATTTCATTGTATTTCATTAATATAAACATAATCATTTGTTTAAAAGTAATAACCTCTTAACACATATTTCAGTATTTCATTCTCCTACTAGACATATTAAAGTCACATTTTGCATTTATCAACACTTTCACTCATGAAGGTAAAAGTAACTTGGTAACCAAGAAATGGGGTGTAACATATTCTGGTAATAGTTAGTAAATAAATTAATAGTTAATCTCTTGGGAGTTGTTTTCGTAAGTTTTTTTAGTTGATACGGGAAATGTAAGGCTTGATAAGCCAAAACGATGAAATGAAAAATTATCTTGATGAATTTAATATATATTGTTTTACTTTTTAATGTGTAGCAATGGTTTAATCTTTGTGTGTGCTCACCATTTTAATAGTGTAGACGAAGTATTTTAATGTTCATAACTTTTGACTATGTTCTCCTATCTATTGGCGGTAACATTTCATTCATTATTATCCCATTGTTGTGCTTAAATATTCACATTTAAATTTTAACTTCAAACACATTTAAAGGTTAATTTTAAATTTTAAACTATTGCTATGGTTAAACATGTTTCGTAATTATGTTAATCTTGGCTTAATGGGTGAGTTGATTATCTTTCATTTTTCTTTTTCATTAATGTTCTAATATTATAGATTTAAAAGGGGTAATTCTTGATTGTTGAATGTGCTTTATTTAATGAGTTGTTTAGGGACTAATAAATTTGTTTATTTGAGTAAAATTGTGAACATATAAAATATTTGTTGGAGGTCTAGATTACAAACACATGGTGAATATCAAGGACCACAACCCATAAAGGGATTTATTAGAGGGTATTTTGGAAACCTCCTGATATTTTTAGGAAACAAATTTTGGAATGAAACCCCTATACCACTGATCATTGAGAGAGTTTAACCGCTCCCACTTGAAAGTTCAATTCTAAATGTTTTCATCTTCAAACATGTATCATGATTCTATTAACCACATTGACTAACTTTATGGTTACTAAAAACAAGCTAGAAGCCCAAATGACACAACAAACTATAGAAAGAAAGAAAAATAGAAGCATTAACCGAGCTTGTAAATAGATAATTTTCAAACTTAGAAATTGATCATCTTGAACAAGATACTTATAGGGGATTTCCATTAGACCTAAAACATTCCAAGAGATACAATTCATAAATTAGTGTCAAGAGTCATCTCCTCATTATCTAGCTCATCAAGAATAGAATAATTATTATATAGAAGAGTTTCATTTAAATCAAAATGCCCTATTTTGAAGATAAGTTGGTCAAGTCATAATTTCTCTAGCACATATTCTCCCTCTTTTGTAAGGCCCCTCCCTTTATATCAATGGCATAGCCTTTTATTTTAAACTTATACTATGCTACTATGTGGATTAAGGGTGCATCATTTAGATGATACAGGACCCAGATGTGTTTGAGTACCATTGTACTTTTGGTCATTTGATTCTAAGAGAAGATTAGTTAAATTCTTATGTGAATGCTTCTATTAAGGTATGTGACTAAATCTACATGGATAGATACTATAATTTGTCATGCTATACTATGTTGCTAAGGTTTCCTAGTAATAAAGCTCCTTCCTTATCATTTGAATCATGTTGATTTTGAATGTCTCCTATAGTATTCACTTGAGGTTCCTTATATCAAGTATTATGACTAAAGTCACTAAAGGAGCCTTAGAGGTTTTAGTAAATATAGAAGGTGTTGATTTGATCCCTATAGCACTGCTTAACTTAGGGAAATTAAGCTATAAAGTAAATAAGGATAGATGAAGAGTCTTAGAGTCTTCTCTACTCTTGGGTTGTGCTCTATCATGGAATTATGTTTTCTCATAGATTAGAACATCATACCCATACTGATATTTTGGAGATGCTAATATAGAGTTAATTTGATGAGGATAACTAAACCAAGCTATAGTTAGATTAATTTTTTGATAATACAATTATCATTGTTATCACAAGGGCATCATTATTTTCAGAGGAGATTTGAGTGATATTAGATGAAGAGCTATTGTTGGAGGCCAAAAGGGATTCATACGGTTGTTAGGAAGAAGAATTCATTGGACTTAGGGTGTCATTATAGCAAGCCTTGGAGAGTTCCAAAAGTTTTTACTTCAGACCTCGGGCTTACCTGTATCATTTGCTAAAGAGGAAAGAGTTAGTCATTTTTTCAGCTAAGTTCAATCAAGCTTCAAACTTCGGGCTTGAAGATTACTCTTTGCTGAAAGGTATTAGACTTCGGGCTTTGTTTATACCCTATACCATATGCCTCAAATTATGAAGAAGCATTGAGTTAACCCAAAATGGCTAGGGGTAGCGAGGTTAAGTTTCCTATCAAGCATTGGAGATCAATCCTAAGGTTTACACAACATAATTTTAAGTATGAAGTAAGTTGGAGTCAAGTTAGAAAGAGCATCGAACATCGAGCCTCAACCATGCCCCATACCGAATCCCTCAAGCAAAGGAAGAGTGTGCTAAGTCCAAAAAAATTTGGACATCGGACTTCGACAAGGAGGATTATGCCTTGACTTACCAAAATGCTAAGTGAGGAAAGTGGTATGGAGGAACCCCAACCCCCGAAAAAAATTTCATAGTTTGTAGGTTGACGTTAAGGCTTATTCCCTAACATGTAATAAAGCAAGGAGCATGAGGTAACCCGAAACTGTGACACCCAAAATGGCTTCAATGTTGTATTTTTTGTCTTAAGGTTCACGACTTAACCATTTGTTAAGTATGCAACAGGAAGAAACCCCGAACCCCGACATCTGAGATGTTATCGGTGTTCGTGGGACAACTTGGAGGATTATGCCTTAGTGGATTTTCAAGTAGTCGGTAAGAAGAAAACTCGAAGGCTGACACCCGAAAGAGTTAAATTTTTCGATGCTCAAAAAGGTTGTTTTGGGCATCGTGGGTCAGTAGGTTGGCTTACAACTTAACACAAAGGCATGAAAGCGATAAGGTGGAAGAAAGAACCCTGCCATCCAAAAAACTCATGCATGTTTCAGAGGTTGGTGGGGAGGGTTGCAATGGAGTTAAGGTAGGTTGAACAGTAAAGGGTGAGGTTGATGGTCAAACCTCGATAGGTGCAAAGAGCATCGGAAATGTGTGTTAAAACCTACTTGTTAAGATTGGCTATGCACTTCAAGGATGAGGCAAGAGGAATTAGCAACCTCCAACAACTTAAAGCATTGTTTTTTGTCTCACACTTTGGTGTTTCGGTGGTCAGAGTGTTGGTTTGTGATGGTGCATAAGAAGCAAGGTAAAGGGTGAGGTCAGTGGCCGAAATCCAACGGGTATAAAGAGGATCGTACATCATGGTTCAGTGTTGTTTCTTGAGGCCTTCAGAGAATGTCGGTCATAAGGTAGAAGGTAGAGTGTAAGGTTGAAGTTCGAACCCTGATAGGTGTAAGGAGCTTCAGATTTAGGTGTCTGAGCTTGCTTCTAAGTTTTTTCTATGCACGTCGATCATGAGGTAGGGAGGATACCTGACACCCGAACCCTGAAGGTTGATAAGCTTAAGGTCAGAAATGAATGAAGGAGTAATATCGCCTTCTTGCATATTCTTGTGTTGACCTGGGTTGACCAATGCAGGGATGCAGGTGAGCGACACATGGCAATCAATGATTGAGCAACTGATTCACATCATTTTTGTAAAAACATTTTTAGGGTGATATGAGCATAAAGGTAAGATCAATGAAATTTTTAAGGTTAATTCTATGACTGAAATTTAAAGAGGGTCAAATCAAATGATGGTGATTTAAAGCAAGTCACGTAATTGAGAGGTGCTTGACCATGGCATGGATTTCAAGATTGATGGTCTGCATTCAAGGAAAGATTGTATCAATGGTTAGGTGAATGGATCTTGGGTACGAGAACTAATATGTTAGCTCTAGGTATCATTCTTGGAAAGGAATGAAGGTGATGGACGCAAGGATTAATGTAAAAAGGACAGCTATGTAGGGGGAGGTGATCAAGAAAATGAAAAGATGGAATTTAATGCAAAATAAACCCTAGATTTTGAGACACCATTCATGGCAGGTGTGATGAATTTGGTTAGGGGGCACGGCTCGGGAGGAGGGAGCTCTTCAATGAAGAAATGAGGGTGGAGTTCTTTTTGCTTCAGCAAGAAGGATGATGGGAGCGAGGAGAAGAGGGACAATGGATAAAGAGAGAGAGAGAGGGAATGAAGTAGAAGGAAATGGAGAAGGTAGGGACTAGGCATGGACTTTTTCTCCAAGTAGTGGATATTAGAAGGCACAAAATAAAACTGTCATTTCAGATTTATTGTATGACTCGAGTCCTTTATGGGGTTTCATGGTGGAAAAAGGATTTTTGGAGTAGAAGAAAAGGTTCAAGACCCCAAGTCAAGCCCTTGGAGGATATTTATGCAGGTATGGGAGTCTATCTTTAGCTAGTTTTAAGCATACCCACCTGGTATTTCATACGTATAAATGCATTTGCATGTTGGACCCTATTGTGTGTATTGGGGGAAATGGCTATGTATTTCATGTATTTTTTTAGCATGGTAATATTTAGGAGTTTTGTTTATACCCAAATCGTACCCACGAGTGTTTTGGGATTGTGTTTATAATTTTGGCTTTCATCGACCATTTCATTGGTCTCAAACAAAATCCTTTTTTATAAGCAATTTTATGGAAATTTTAATGTCATCCCTAAATGAATAGAGCTTGGGTTTCCACATCCTTCTTGGTCTTCAACACCAATTATAGTAATTTATATATAATTTTTTGATACATAATAACTGGTAAGAATAATGGGTGTTGGAATGTTTTGTTCAGCAAAATTTGATTATCACACTCATGGCTAGAGCTCACGAGGCTTCATGATGCCAATATGATCAGGAGGAGAGCAAGTTTTATTCTTTGAGTTTTCTTATTGTTGTAAATTATCTTGTGGTCAGAGATGGCCATCAAACTTTTCACTTAACTAGAATTGAAACCATGAAGTGCAGTAGATATTAAGTGCATAAATTAAATGGTCGTGTAAGCGTGATGTGCTTTGTTATGTATAAATTGTCCTTTAAAGACCGTTCCTATTCATATCAAGGTTTCAGACTTCTGGATTCACCTAAGTGGGTGGCAGCCGACAGTGAAAGAGTCTAAGGTAAGAGGACCCTAGAAAGGGTTGTGTACCCACTCTTATATTCTATAATTAAAGGATTAAAGGCATAGTTGAATTTTTGTAGAGTGATCTTTGTACCTAAGGGTTATACCCCTTGTGTTAGTCAACCAAGTGTATGAATGTTGAATTGCCTAGAAAGATTAAGTATGTGGATTGTTTCATTAACCCTTCACCACTTAATCTTATGAATGGCATATGGTTATCTTTGTATGATTGGATTAAATGCATGAATTCAATTATAATTATCTATTCAAGATATGTTTTGGTTACCTTCATCCTAGACCAATTCTTCATTATCTGTGTTGGCAAGTGGCCCTTGAGGGGCGTTGTAATCGAGATTGTTAATCACTCCTTGTAGTAGAAGGAGCCCTTATAGATTCACCATTATTATTCATTCTTAGTATTTACTACCATTGTGAGTTAGGGGTGTTTTAAACCTAGGTGTTATATATGATTGTTGGTCAATCAAATATGAGTTGGGTGAACTCAATTTTTTGAACTATAGTTCCTCTACAAAATATATACGTAGGTAAGGTTGTCGGAGACAAGTCCCCAAGGAATTAGGTCTAGCCCCTAGGGTTTTCTCTTTTTCCCTACCTTGAGTTAATATTGATATATATTTTATTGGCATAGCTTGTGATTGGATGGTGTTTTTTTATCATGGTTGTGTTTGTAGGACTAATTAGGTTTGTCTCGATGATGTGAATCCCTTGTCTTCTCTTGAATCCCTACTAGGGTTTCCTAAGAAATGTAGTTACTTAACTAAATATTATAATGTATATTTTGCAAAATGTCGTTATTCTTTTTAAGAATTATGTGCTTTGGTAACAAAATTGTGTGAGTTAGTCATGTATTGTAATCAAAATTTGAAAATTGTGTTTTGTCCTTAACTATATTTTGGTAAAAAAATTGGGCATTACAATCTTCCAAATACTTTGGAAGGCTACAAGACCTTCCTTGGTTAGTTGGAGGAGGGGAAGCATCTCGGGTAGTGATAGCTTATGATTGAGTTAACAATGACACTTCTAGTGGGGCTCTCACAAATTTTGCCTCACTAGAAGTCTCCCTAGGAGAGGAGAGATCATACTTTGTTGAATTTGGAGGTTTTAAAGTACTTTTTAAAATCTAACCACTAGCACTTGAAGAAGGCTTAGGGTGAAGAAAATTATATCCAAAGTTTTTGGCTTTGTGACTTGCAACTATAGGCCACCCTTCCTTTTTTTTGTAAAATACTATAAGCAAGAGGTGAGTTGTGTGGAAGGTTTAGGGTGAAGAGAAGCTAAAGCATAATCTTTAATCTTATGTTTGGAAGATTGAAAACAATAACAAGTGTTCAAAATATGTAGGTAAAGAACATGTGCATATCTCATTTATCCAATTTGTATATCCACTATCTCCTTTAAATATTTGGAGAGGTCTACCTCCACACAAACCTGTCATTGAGGATGAATTAAATAGAATAATTCAAGTTCAAAAAAAGACACAAAGTTTAAAGAATAATTTTTTGGCTCAAAAAATTCTAATATGACAAGGGTAAACCAAGGAACTCAAACCAAAGAATATTTCCATCAAAGATGATGGTTCCACGTCTAGGGTTTAAAAACCAACAAAGAAGAATGGACAAGTCATGGACCATGATTGAGAATAGCCTTAGCATGGTTGTCTTTAGAAAAAATAAACAAAAACCTTTAGTAAGGTTATGTATGGCCTCAAGGAAAATCCTATACGAACCCAAGCACTATTTACCTAATCTTTGAGCATGCTTTGAAGTGGGGTTCTTGCTATAATACCCTATCAAGGTAAAAAAATTTAACCATTTGTGTGCATTATTAAATTGGAGAATGGGAAGAAAAAACCCAAAGAATTTCAAAGGGTATACCTCATAAAACACCTTAAGGACATAATTTAAGGTTGCTTGAGTGGGGATGTCATTGTTAATCATCATCAATCCTTCAACTCCAACAACAACAATAAGACTCATTTTTTTCATATTATCAAAAAATGGGTAATAGTTGATACCAATATTTTCAATTATTTTCTTAAATCCATTATATCATCCCATAATAGAATAATTTTCCCTTTGTATTTGTCACAATATGATAATCTATGTATCTTATTATCTGGTTTTAATTCAATATACTAGAAGTTGACATAGTGCTTCTCCCTTTGGTGATGATTAAAATGTGTATTATGAGATTTTTTATAATTTTTATTTTGACAAGTTAGTTTTGAAGGGACTATAAATCCTATATCATATAAAAGAGTTAAAAGTTACATAATTTCCTAATATTAACATGGATAGAAGGATTAAGATTCAAATTATTTCTAAACCATTTTGGTGGGAACAATATTTTTAAATTGATAAATTAAATTTATTTTGATATTTCATTTGGTTTTGTCTATTTAGTTATCAAATTTAACTTCACTTTTCAAAATCCTAAATTCACTTGAGATTTGTTCTTGCACCCAGGCTTATCCATTTGGATGCTAAATTTAATTATTATCTTCCCTATAGAATTACAATGCCAGCATTGAGTTATTTTGGGCTCCATTTTTAGTTGAGCTAGACAACACATATGTTTGAAATAAAAGAGTTTCATTTGAATCAAAATAGAAGAGTTGGAAAAGTTATCATTTCTCTAGCACATAATCTCTTTCTTCCAAATTCTATGGTGGGATTCAAGGCCTTTTTTTCCCAATTGGAGGAGGGGAAGCATGTTGGGTAGTGTTATCTAGAGGTTAGATAATAATGACACTTCTAAAAATGGAGCCAAGAAAACTAAGTGAAATTCCAATATCAATTTAGCATGAAATTGTAGGAAAAAGGTTGTCTTGCACTGATTAGATGATGAGTATTTATAGTAATTTTGAATAAACCAAATTTCAAAAATTGGAGGGAAACGTTTGTTCAAAATTCATAACAAACTTTGAGAGATAACTACCTCTCTAACCACCAACTCCCCACCTAAGCAAGATTAACCTAAAATTATAAGATAAATCTTGTAAATGAGGGTAAAACAAGAATTTTACACTAACACCCCCTAAGCATAGCTTAGGTGGGGACTGTTGATAGGAAAGATCAACAGTGTAGACATTTTCGAGCAAATCCTACTACATCTTGCCACAACGAGCTTACAGACCTTAAGATTGAAAAGATACCATCTAGGTTAGGGGTAGAATAGATGGGTCACATTCCATCTCATAGATATATGTATAGGAAAATATATGAATAAAGTATGAGTAAGAGAGATATATGTAAAATAATGTATATGAAAAAATATACGTAAGAAGATATATGCATAAAAGTATATATGTAAGAAGAGCATAGAGATGTATAGAGTACAGGGGAAGATATATGAACATGTACTCCTTTGATATGATTAATATAATGATTAACAAAATTCTATCTATATGATGTTATTTTTCATTTTGTGAATATATAAATAATCAGTTAATCCTTTTTCCAAATCAAACCATTATTGTCTTTATATGACTAAGTTTGGGGTATAAACTACAACACTCAAAAATTACTTGGGGCTCGTATCTTCGGTCTGTGTTTCCCCATTTTTCTTGATAACATTGGTTTCATTGTCGGGGCCCTAGTTAGGTGATATAAAGGATAATAATACTCAAAATTTTAAAATTTAAAATGAGACACAAGAAAAGAAGAAAAAATCAAAGGAGATATGGAAACCTATGGAACTATCCTCTTGGCACTTACCTTGTGAGAGGGGATTAGGCACCAAGGGGATGGAGAATAGAAAAGGGGAGATATTTTGAAAGGGATCCTCAAATATATGTGACCAATAAGAAAAGATATCAAATGTCATGGGAAATAATAAAATTACGAATGTAATCCCAAATCAATCACACCCATGATGTAAAAGGAGATAAGACAACCATAAGAAATATTAGAGAACAAGTTGAATTAGCAAGAAAAGTGAACATGAAAATCCCAAATAGAGAAGAGATAAGACACAACCATATCATTGAGAGAGAAGAAAGACACTATATAAGAATGAAAATTGTAGAGTTCAAATGAGAATTTTGTTGCAAGAATGAAAAGATTGAAGGTGTTGTCATCGATGTCAACCGGTCAACTGGTTATCTACTAGTTGATGTTGGTTGTATATGTCGAGGATATTGAGAAAATTTTAATAAAGAGATGTTGCATGTGTTCAGTGGTTGCAATGGGTTTTGGTCCGGATTTTCTCCTGTGGTTGTGTGGTTCAGATATGTTGTTTGTGGTTGTCAATAGATGTTATATCCATATTTTTGGTTGTCGATTCATTGTACAATGCAAGTTGTGTACACTAGTTGTGAACTATGGTTTCCTGTGTTTTTGGTTGAGGTTTGAGAGAAACGTTGTTGGTCTATATTTCTCTTTGATGAAGTCTTATGACTTGTAGTTCTATATTTGTGTTGCCCTAGTTCTATTGAAGATAGTTTCAGCATTTGGAAGATTCGTGCTTAATGGTTCTATGTGTTTTACACCGGTTTGGCTACCCTTGTGTGAAATACTACTTTCGAGGATGATGAAGTGTGTTGGATCTATTTTGGGTCGCTTGAAGTGTTTTTTTTGGTCGCCCTCATTCTAAATCCACCCTAGGATGATTTGGTGTCGACCTAATTTGAATTTGAATTTGAATTTAGATGGCCGACTTTGAATATGTTTCAAAGTTGAAGATGGTATAAATGCAAGATGATTTAGTGGTGAAACATGAGAGGAAGAGACAAGAGCAAAGAAGAAGAGTGAAAAAGAGAAAAGAGAAAGTGCATTTTTATGCAATATTGATTCTATTTTGTGAGTGTGTATGTTGAGAGTGTGGCAGATTAATGTAAAGCTTAATGCTTAATTTTCAGATGTAGTGAGAAGAAGGAAAACTCTATCATTCATGCATGTGTGCGAGTAATTTTGGTGGAATCCTTTGTTTCATTGGGATTGTAGTCTCTCTATAACAAGTCTTCTTTGTGTTCTTTGTATCTTTGTGGCAGTGAGCCCTACGGGTTGTAGCCATGTTGGACAATGAGTCCTTGTTCTAGACAGTGAGTCCTTATCTCAGGCAGTGAGCCTTGTTTTAGGCAATGAGCCTTTTTTTAATCAGTTTTGATATTCTCTATAGTGTGAGTTAATCCTCTCCATGGTTTTTCCCTTATTGGTTTTTCAACGTAAATTTGGTGTTATTGTGTTTATGCATTGGATTTAAGTTTCTACATTGACATTTGATGATTAATCATTTAAGTAGTATTAAGGATTAGTTTCGGTGATTGAATTAAAGGCTTAATTTTATGACAACTGATTCACCCCCCCCCCCTTACTTTTCCTATTTAACAATTGGTATCAGATCTTGGTTCCTTGGTGAAGAGCTTAACTACTTGAGGAAGGTCCGGGATGGCTGGAAATTTGGTTTATGATTATCCGAGATTTGATGGAACTAATTATGGTATCTATAAAGTAGTGATGGAAGAATATTTGGAGTATTGTGGATATGATGTGGAGAAAGCTTACAAAAATCCTTACACTCCTCCTGCTAATGGTCCGAGTACACCTGAAGAGATCAAAGTACATGAAGTGAACAATAAGGTGAAATACATTTTGAAGAATAGTCTGGCACATTCAGAGTTGATTAAGGTTCAGAATTTGAAGATAGCTAAGGAAGTCTGGGATGCTTCAGAAAGAGAGCATGATGGTGATGAAAGAGTTAAAGAGGCGAAACTAAAGAATTTGGAGACACAGATTGATCTTCTACATATGTCTGAAGATGAAAATGTTAAAGCTTATGTAAAGAGATTGGATGAGATAGTGGTTGGAATGTGAGGACTTGGTGCTACTATTGATGAAACAAGGATTGTAAAGAAGATTCTCATAACTCTTCCTAATGCTTACAATGATAAGTTGAGTGTTATTGAGAAGACTATAGATTATAAGACCTATACTAGGAATTTTTTGTTAGGATTTTTGACATCTTATGATATGAGGAAGCTAAGTCTAAGGAATGGAAGCAAATCAGACACTGCCTTTAAAGCTACAAAATCTGAAGATTTAGATGAAGAGAACTTTGATGAAATAGAAGCTAACTTTGTGAGAAGAATGAGGAAAGGCTCTAGTAAGTATGAAAGTAAGTTTCCCTTTAAATGCTTTAGTTGTGGAGAAATAGGTCATTATGCTACAAAGTTTCCGGAAAGAATTAAAAGGAATAAACAAAGATATGAGAAAGAAAAGAAAGGAAAGAAGATTAATAGAGCTTACTATGTTAATGAGAATGCTAGTATATCTAATGAGGATTTATAATATCAAGATCCTAACGACAATGAATGCTTGTTCTTGGCGATTAAGGATCAACCTACTTCTACTAATTCTAAAAAATAGGTAAAGGAAAGCCCTCCAGAGAAGGAGAAAAATGAAGGTATGGTTATCTCTACCCTACATGCTAAACAAGAGAAAAATTATTGGGTAGTTGATAGTGGTTGTTCACATCACATGACTGGTGATAAAAGTAAGTTTTTTAAGCTTGAGAAATATGATGGAGGCTTGGTTATCTTTGGAGATGATACTGGTGCTAAAATATGTGGGATAGGTTCAATAAGTTTTGATGGAAAGCATCATACTGACAATGTTTACTATGTTAAGGGTTTAAGGCATAATTTGTTGAGTATTGGTCACATGTTCAGAAAAGGATATGATCTTGTGTTTAAAGATGAGAAATGTGAGATCCACAAAGGATCTGAAACATTGATTGCTACAGGAAAGAAATATGAAGGGAATATCTATCAACTTAAGGGTGTCGACGGATGATGCTTTATGACTTAGATTAATGAAAGTTGGTTATGGCATAGGATAATATGTCACGTGAATTTTGATAACTTGGAAAGGATCAATGTTGTTCAGGCCATGAGAGATTTATCAAGAATTACAAAGCCTATTAATGTTATTTGCAAGAATTGTTAGTTTGGAAAGCAAGCAAGAAATCATTATAGATCAAAGGAACAGCCTACTACCGGACTACTGGATTTAGTTCATACATATCTCTATTTTCCTACAAGAGTGAGAAGTATACTTGGTGAAAGGAACCTTATGCTTTTAATTGATGATTATTCTAGATATGCATGGGTTACATTTCTTAGAGAGAAATTAGATGCATTAGATAGATTCAAGGCATTCAAAGCAATGGTTGAAAATGAAGTGAATTTGAAGATAAAATGCTTAAGATCTTACAGAGGTGGAGAATTCACCTCCCATGAGTTTAATATTTTTTGTGAAGTGCATGGAATAAAGAGATAGTTACCTACTCTGAGAACTCCTTAGCAGAATGGAGTTGTTGAAAGGAAAAATAGAACAATTCAAGAAGTTGCTAGGTCAATGATTATTGAGGCTGGTTTACCAAAATTTTACTGGAAAGAAGTTATTCATACTGTTGTTTATGTGTTCAATCGAGTTCAAGCAAGAGAAAACAGTACAAAGACTCCCTATGAGCTATGGCATGGAATAATTCCTACAATTAAATATTTCAAGGTATTCAAAAGAAAATGTTATATCAGAAGAGATGAAGAAACTTTGGGAAAGTTTGATGCAAGAAGTGATGAAGGAATTTTTCCTGGATATTCTACGAAAAGAAAGGAATACATATGTTTCAATAAAACACTGAGAAATATTGTAGAGAGATTGAATGTGAAGGTTGATGAGATAATGAAGAATTATATTGACATTGATGGATATGTATCTAGTGAACATGATTGTGCAAGAATAGAAGAAATTGTAGAAGAACAGGAAAAAGATGAGTAAGGGAAATATGATGAATTGAATAAAAGAGAAGAAGATGCTCTGATGATGTCCCCTAGGACACCTAGATATGTACAAAAGAATCATTCAGAAATTTAGATTATTGGAGATAAGACAAGAGGTGTGTTTATTAGAAGAAAAGTTGATGCTAAAGTGAATTTATGTTTACTTTCTGATATAGAACCGAAGACAGTAAGTGAAGATTGTAAAGATGAACATTGGAAGGAAGTAATGAAAGAAGAAATTTTGTAGATTGAGAAGAATCGGACTTGGGAATTGGTCCCAAGACCAACAGATAAAAACATCATTGGATCAAAGTGGGTATTTAGAAATAAGTTAAATGAAAATGGAGAAGTGGTCAAAAACAAAGCAAGGCTTGTATGTAAAGGTTACTCACAAGTAGAATACATATATTTTTAGGAAACCTTTACTCTGGTAGCAAGAATGGAAGCTATAAGGATGTTCCTAGAATTTGCTACTCATAAAGACTTTATGGTCTATCAGATGGATGTCAAGTCAGCATTTTTGAATGGTGAGCTAGAAGAAGAAGTCTATATGGAACAACTAGAAGGATTTCAGTTGATAGATCAACCGGATATGGTGTACAGATTAAAGAAAGCTTTATATGGGTTGAATCAAGCTCCTAGAGCTTGGTATACTAGGTTAGACAGATACTTGATTTAGCAAGGTTTTAACAAAGGTACGACAGACAATCATTTGTACTTTAAGACTAAAAATGACAAAATCTTGATTGTAGTTGTGTACGTTGATGACATTATCTTTGGAGGAAATGAAAGTATGTGCAAGATGCTTGTAGAAGAAATGAAAAAAGAATTTGAAATTTCTATGTTTGGGGAGATGAATTTATTTCTTGTGCTACAGACTAATCAAGCAGAGAAAGGATTTTTCATATCACAATCTAAGTATGTGAGAGAAATGTTGAAGAAACTTGGGATGGATGGTTCCAAACCAATAAGTACTCCTATGGTGGTTGGTTGCAAATTGGGTAAAGATGAAAATTCACCTAAGCATGATCAGAGCAAGTATAGATCTATGATTGGTGGGCTCTTATATTTGACTACTACTAGACTGCATATCATACTAGACCGCATATCATGCACGTAGTCTGTCTTGTGGCTAGATTTCAAGAAGATCCTAAGGAAACACATGTTGTTGTTGTTAAAATAATATTCATATATTTGAATGGAACTCTGGATTATGGATTATGGTATCCTGAAGATATTGACTTTGCACTTAGTGCCTATATAGATGTAGATTGGATTGGATGTGTAGATGATAGAAAGAGTACAAGTGGTGGTGCATTCTTTCTTGGATGCAAATTGGTGGCATGGTTGAGTAAGAAGCAAGATTTAGTCTCTTTGTCTACTGCTAAAGCTGAGTATATTGTTGTTGCATCTTGTTGTACACAAGTTCTATGGATGAAACAAACATTGAAAGATATCACAGTGCTATATGATGATCCCATTTCTATTTTCTATGATAATACAAGTGCAATTAACATTTCTAAGAATCCTAGGATGCACTTGAGGATGAATCATTATATCTATCAGATATCATTTCTTGAGAGAGAACGTGATGGTGAATAAAGTCAAGCTTGAATATGTTCCGACGAAGGATCATATTGTTGATATTTTCACAAAGGCTCTTCCTAAAGATACTTTTGAGTATCTCCAAGAAAATTTAGGGGTCATTTCCCCTCCTTTCTTGAACTAGATGCATATGGAGATGCATCATTCCAATGGATCTATGGATCTATCTTTCTTCTAGACTAATTTTTTGGTGGCTACCTCTCAGGGGGAGTAGGTAGCATCAGGTGTTGTCATTGCGTATATTTTGTTGTCATGATAAAGGAGAGATCAATGGAAAATATTCTTTTGCCTTTGCCATTGATGTCAAAGGGGGAGAAGAAGCATGTGAAAAAGGAAAGAAAGATTGGGAGAGAAGAATTACATAAGAGATTATCTTCTAAGGGGGAGAAAACAGAAAAATGTATTTAGAGCTAGTATGTTGTCTTTGATGGTTTTTCACATCATGTGTTTCCATCAATGACAAAGGGGGAGATTGTTGCAAGAATGAAAATACTGGAGGTGTTGTGGAAAGTTTTCAGGTGTTGTCATTTATTTCAACTGGTCAATTGGTTATCTACTAGTTGTTGTTGGTTCTATATGTCAAGGATATTGAGAAAATTTTAATAAAGAGATGTTGCATGTGTTCAGTGGTTGCTCTGGGTTTTGGTCTAGATTTACTCATGTGGTTATACAGTTCATATATGTTGTTCATGGTTGTCAATAGATGTTATATCTATATTTTTGGTTGTTGATTTGTTGTACAGTGCAAGTTGTGTTCACTAGTTGTGAACTATGGTTTTCTATGTTTCTAGTTGAGGTCTAGGAGAAAGGTTGTTGGTCCAGATTTCTCTTTGATGAAGTCTTATAACTTGTGGTTCTATATTTGTTTTTCCTTAGTTCTATTGAAGATAGTTTAGGAATTTGGAAGATTCATACTTAATGGTTCTATGTGTTTTACACTAGTTTGGCCGACCTTGTGTGAAATACTACTTTTGAGGATGATGAAGTGTGTTGGATCTATTTTGTGTCCCTTGAAGTGTGTGTTTAGGTTGCCCTCATTCTAAATCCACCCTTTTGGGGCTGACCTAATTTGAATTTGAATTTGTATGGATGACTTTGGATATGTTTCAAAGTTGAATATGGTATGAATGCAAGATGAGTTAGTGGTGAAACATGAGAGGAAGAGGAAATATCGAAGAAGAAGAGCGAAAGAGAGAAAAGAGAAAATGCAGTTTAATGTGACATTCATTCTATTATGTGAGTGTGTGTGTTGAGAGTGTGGCAGCTCAATGTGAAGCTTAATATTGAGTTTCTAGATGCAGTGAGTAGAAGGAAAACTCTATCATTCATGCATGTGTGTGAGTAATTATGGGGGAATCCTTTGTTGCATTCAGATTGTAGTCTCTCTGTAACAAGTCTTCTTTGTATCTCTATGGCAGTGAGCCCTCTGGGTTGTAGCCCTGTTGGACAGTGAATCCTTTTTCCGAACAGCGAGTCCTTATCTCAGGCAGTGAGCCTTGTTCCAGGCAGTGAGCCTTTTTTTTAATCAGTTTTGATATTCTCTATAGTGTGAGTTAATCCTCATCACAGTTTTTCCCTTATTGGGCTTTCCAAATAAATCTAGTGTTATTGTATTTATGTGTTGGATTTAAGTTTCTACATTGACATTTGATGATTAATCATTTAAGCAGTATTAAGGATTAGTTATGGTGATTGAATTAAAGGCTTAATTTTGTGACAACTAATTCACCCCCCTCTCAATTATCCTATTCAACAAATTGAGTGTGTCAATTAGGGTATTGTGAAGCATGCCAAAGTGCATGTTGTCAAGGTAAAATAAAAAGAGAATAGAGAAGAAGAATGAAAAACCCTAGAGAAATCATATTTATGTTGGGAAAAAAGCAAGACATCTTACAACCAGTATAAGGAAGAACATTGATGATTATGAAGAATCTAGAAGGTTGTTGTTGGGATCCTACAATAACACAAAGACTCCACTACCACTGTGACCCTCTAAAATTCTAGCAATCATATCAGATCTATCAAACCTGACCATTAACTTGGATGATATGTATATTGAATTTTTGAAAACTCTAGAAGAGGTGTTATCTATTCAAGTAGAATACTTAGAATAATTAGTCAACAAAAGTATAAGGAAATTAAATGAATAAGAAATAAGGAAAATTAAAGAGAACAAATTGAATTTGGGTAAAGAATTACATTCAAAAACAAACAAAAAAATTCCACTAACAAATAAGAAAGTGAAAAGGTATCTTGAAGATTCACAACCCCCCCAACCAGTACCTATCCCCTAAGCCATATAAGAGTGGAAGAATTTTGAAAGAAGAAATATTGCAAAGTAAAGAAAAAAAAGAGAGAGAAGGAAAAGTAGAGTGGGAGGAGATACTTGGGAAAGAGTAATTTGATATAAAATTAGAAAGAGATAATGGTAGAGATCAAAAACCCTATATTGTTAGGAAATTAAAGAAAGAAAAGGAAGAAATGCATAGTCCAGAAAACCAAAAACTTACAGTAGGAAGAAATAAGAACAATTTGGAATCCACAATCAAAATCCTGGTATTTGGAAGAGATAAAACCAAATTTGTGGAACATATATTTCTATTAGAATCTCTATGGGAAAGACAATACATTAATGAGGACAAACCAAAACTATTAGATTTTGTATCTTCACTAAGGAAGGAAGTACTAGACTAGTATAAAAAGACCTATCCAAAACATGGGAAAAGTTGGAATGATGTAAAACAAGATTTCCTAGAAAAAATTGACACTCTGGATATTCCTACAGAGAGTGTTAGATAAATGGGGGATTTGATGCAAGAAGAAGAAGAATTAGTCAAAACATATGACAAAATATTTAAACAAGTCTAACACAAATTGGACCTGAACCTCTCACAGAGTGACAAAATATTGAATGGTTCATTTTTGGGCTACAAAAATATGTAAAAGAAGCCTTGTATGGAAGAATATCCAATAATTATATGGATTTGATCACAATGGAATACTACATAGAAGCCCAAAAATGGTGCAGACCCCAAAAAATTAATATCAAAGAGAACCTTGAGAGATTGCAATTAGTAGTAGAAAAACTAACTATACAAAATGGAATTTTGGCAAGAGGAGAAGTAAAGAAAAGTAAAGAAATATGGTGCACATATTTTTCAAGGGAAGGTCACCTCTAGAATGATTTACCTAAATCCCAAGGAGAAATAACTACAGTAGCACTACATGAAGAATTGAAAATGTTATTGGCCAAAACAAATACATTATATGGTGGAACTTACCAAGAATGGGATAGTCACCTCACTGAGTATTTCCTTGCAAACCAATTTAAAATTTGGAACACATTGAGTCATCCTAATCTAATATTACCTATGAACTATAATTGTGACCCAAACATGGATAGAAAAAGGGAATACTTAAGGGACTTGTAGAAGGACCTCTTTATGACACAGACTACAGACATCCACCTTGGAGAGATAACAGAAGTGCTTATGCATTACAGAATAATCCACCATGAGACTACATATGAGATAATAGGAAATAAAACTATAGAGGAGGAAGAGGATGTGGTAGAAACAACCACCAAAGAAGTGAGGCAACATGCTATAATTTCATAAAGATAGGCCATTATGCTACAAAGTGTTGGGCAGGAAAGAAAAGGAAATGTCCATTTTACAGAGATGATTCTCATGATATTGTAGATGGAATCATTATAGCCTTATTGATGATTTTAAATCTCACCACTACTACATAATCACACTATCCTCACCATCAATGTCCTATTATGTTATCCTAAACTTATAGATTGGGACCAACAAGGATCTATACCTCGTGATATGTTCCAAAATGATGAGGAATTTGTTGAATTCGTGGGATTCCATGACAACCTACCTCCAAGTGATCAAATTTTAGGTTTTTTTAAGTATTAAATTTTGATCCCTACTTTAGGAAAAAGATGAGCTCCTTAGTTCCAAAGCTAGAAAAAATCAAAAGTAATAAAGGGTTCCCTAGTGAAAATCTCTTTGAGGAGCTATCAAACTCAAAAAAAAAAGTAAAAATAAAGGATGTATCTCCAAATAAAAACCTACTTGAGGTGTCATAATATGAGAAACTTAGTCTTCCCCCAATGGCATCCCAATTGTAAGATACTAGTTAGATATACATTGTAAATAAATCTAGGCACCAAAATAGAGCAAAAAATCATATATATTGCAATTTCCCTCTCATTTGAGAAACAAAAAACTCTATCATTTGTCTTACATAAGTCATATAATAAATTTTCATGGTAATATGTAGATATACCTATATTTGATCCATCTTTAGTGGTACATCATCTTGTGGTACACACCAATGCTAAACTCGTCAAAAAACTTAGAGATAATTCATCCTCATGTAGCACTTTTGGTTAAAGAGGAACTAAAGAAGTTACTGCAAGTGGGCCTCATTTGAGTAATCAGTTATCTACAATAAATTTCTAAGGTTATTCTAGCTCCTAATCACATTGGGGGCATCTTTTTTTATACTAATTTTAGATATATGAATAAATCATACCCTAATGATGACTTCATGCTCCCTAATATAAACACGATCATTGATCTCACTATGGGACATGAAATTTTATCACTTATGGATGGATTTTTGTATGCAATCAAATTTATATAGCCACAAAGAACTGACATAAAAAAATATCACTCCTTTGTGAATCTTTTGCTATCAAGCAATGCCTTTGGCCTTAAAAATATAGAAGTCACCTATCAATGTGTCATGCCAATTTTATTTCATGACCTCATACATGTCATCATAGAGGACTATGTAGACTATCTCCTAGGAAAATATAAAACAAGAGATGAAAACCCCAAAGTCTTCGAGCATATATTTGATTAATCAGTTGAATATCAAGTACATCTCAATTGAAAGAAATATGTCCTTTGTGTCACCTCTTCTCACATCAATGAATAGAGGTTGATGTAGAAAAAATTTAAGCTATTATATAAATACCTCCTCCAAAGACCTTAAAATAGTTGCATGATCTTTAAGGTAAGTTTCAAGCAATCAATTACTTTATCACACAACTTGCAAATAAATCCCAACCATTTCCCCATTTACTCTACAAGAATGGAGTATTTTGATGGGACATCTCTTATCAACAAGATTTTGATTGGGAAAATATTATTTATCCTCAACACTTGTGCTTATGGATCATATTGGCGATATAAGTTGTAGAGCCCAAATACCTAAGGTTTGATAATCACCCAAGTTCCAACAGTGTCAAACTTAGGAAGATTGTCATAAACCTATATTCATGTTAGGAAACTTAGGACTAATTATTGAGGTGGATAAGACCTCCTTTTCTTCTAGCTCTACAAGACCAAGGGGGGTTTTCTTAAGGTGCTAGGATATATATTACCACACAAAAACACTCATCTTGACACAAACCATGCATTCCCATTTGCATAGTCCACCCCTATTATAATTGTCACTTCATGCCTATATGCTAGTTTGGCGGACCTCAAGGTTAAACACCTCATTAAAATAGATTATCTACCATTAAATGTTTAGGAATGTGCTTTATAATAACCCCTTATACTATTATATGCATTCATACATGGAAATGGAACACACTGTTGTGTAGAAAAATGTGCACCTTTTACATTTTCACACTATGTTTGCATCCACTTAATTAATTGGACTTAACTAAGCCTTTAATTGACACAATTATACATTTAAAAGCCTAATTAATTTTGTTTTCCAAAAGGGAAACCCACATTTAATCAATGCCTGCACTTAATTACACAACTTGGAAAATGTGTGTCCTAGGTTTAGGGCCTAGGACCCATTCGCCCGAATGGGTCCTCCTTAATTCTCTAGATCCATTTTTTTAATATTTTTTTGGTGGTATTTTTATGATCTAAATTCAAATTACAAATGTTGGCTTGTGATGTTTAATTGTTAGGTAATTAAGGAAATGCCTATAAATGCAAGGTCTTTTTATCAATTCAAATCTAACAAGCTAGAGGTGAACTTCACAAGAGAAAATATTATTGTCAAGAGCCTTGGAGAGTAGATTTATCAGTCATTTATTGCAGCATTCAAGATCTTATCATGATGTCAATATTTTTGTGTGTTCATGCATGTTTTTGAGCTAACATTGTGATGTAGGTTTCAAGTTTTCAAGCATCAAATCAAGTGTCAAATCAAGCATCCAATCAATCCATTTCATGCAAGATCTAATCCTTAGAGAGATGTGTTAGAATTCAGTCCTCTAAGGCCAACCATTAAGGGTTTGGTGAGTTGTGACATAACATTGTTCATTCATCAATTCCTTCATTTTGTCATTATTTTATTATCAAGGTTTAATTACCAAATTAGGGTTTGACCAAGGAAAACCCCTATTCACCCAAAAACAAACAATTTTCCCTCTCTTTGTGTATGTGCATATTTTTCAGGTGAAGAAGGATTGAAATTGGATCAAAAGTGCAATTTTGCAAAGTTGTCAAAGTTTTCAATATTGTTGTCAAGACATGGAAACTCAGATCTTGAATTTATTTCTAAATTTCAACCAATGAAACTTGGGGAAAACAGCATCTCAAATCCATCTCCAGAGGACCCCCGAAGCTCAGAAAAATCCATGTACAAAGACCCATTCACCCTTGGGTGAATGAGTCCTAGCAAGATGCTTTGCGACATTTTTGGTGATAGGTACATAGCAATTTAAACTTCTCATATTTACCAAAAGATTGTTGTTTCTATTAGTATTATGTTTTATCTTTGCATTACAAGTGTTACTTTACATAATTGAGTTCATTTTTATTTCATTTTCATCTCCCAAAAGTGGATTTCAGTCATATTTTACCATTTTTTTCATAAGGAAAACAACAAGATCTTCCAATAGGGTTGACTCACCTAAGGGTTGAAATTCAATCCTACCTTTGGAGATCTCTTTACCTAATAAAAATGAAGAAAGTGTAGGTGCATACATCCATTCAACCATTCCATTTTGGATCACTTACCTCCTTTTTCTATGTTTCACACACAAACAAATAAAAATGTAAATATGCTTAGATTGATTTATTTTGAGTGTGTTGAGGATGATGGGGAGAGTAAACTAGTCACACGCTAGTTCCTTTATCCATTTCAACAACAGAGTCATTGAATTTAGTCAAACATGTAATAATTCAAACCAAGGTGATGTCTTGATCAAAACAACACAAAAGGATATACTTTTTAGAATGCACATGCAAGTTGGGCTCTACACATACATTCATATAAAAAAATGGATGGTTGTAAAATATTAAGTGATTATATATAGTAATACATGTGCATGCACATACATTTCATATATTGTGTTGAACAAATACTTCACAAAGGCTTTGCAAGGATTTTATAGTCTTCTAGCTAGCCAAACACAAATCCAAAAATGCATATCACACACAAAGAGACACTCAATGAAGGTTTATTTTTAGATTAATCACTTTACCTACAAAAGTTACAAATTTTATTACAAATTTAGGATACACTAAGATTGTTACAATATCAAAATTATACTACCTAGAACTGGAAATTGAAACCCTAGGGCTTCTTGTGAACATTTTTCTCTTGTTGGTTATGTAATTTCTCCTCATTAGTTGAGAAATATTATCCTCTAATATAATCTGATATCCTTCTCCTTTTAAACTGGTGACCAAGGTAGATATAGCTATGAAAAGAAGGTGTGCAATATATTTGAAGGTTGTGCCACAACAAAAAACCCTAATCGCAAGCACAGCCAATGGCCAAACAACATGCATCTTCTATAAATTCAATTTGGCCACCAAGAAGTGTGAAAGAACATTCCTCTAACCCTTTCCATGCCTAATAATTAATGATTCATGGGTTTGTGCATGAGATTGAGTGAAAAAACACACAAAATGTGTTGAAATCACATCTTAGAGGTTTTACTTGGTAGAAAGGGTTTGAAAATAATAAATGAAGTATGGGTGCTACTATTTTACATGAAACCATACCAAAATAAATTTAAAATATTCATGGAATCCCTATGGTGCAAGAACTGGGTAGTTACAAAGGTGGTTGTGTGTTAATGGTGCTATGGAGGGAGCTATCCTTTCATTTTGACCTTTTATGAAAAATTGAACCCCATGTGGATATGCAAGAATCAAACCTCCATGTGGATATATCCATATCAATCCTTTATCCTTTCCACTTGAGTCTTCATTTCCTTTCTTTTCTTCAGCACTTTAACCTCTATCAGGGTCTAAGCTTGAACTAGGAATCCATCGAAGGTTCCTAGGACCAAAGAACCCTCTAATCTTTTCTTTCTCTCCTTTCATACTTTCTTTACCTTATTTCACCTTTACCATAGTCATCAGGGCTTAGAGGGGTAGTAGGAATTTGTCAAAACTCCCATGGTCATCTGGCCCAAGACTAGTTCAATAACAAATTCATGCATAGAAAGTTTGCTTGAATATACCTACAACCCTTGAATTTTGTGGAGATCTCTTGTGCTATTGAACATCACTAAGCAACATCATTAAAATAACCAATTCAATTAATCTTTTCCACCTTGTATTATTTTTCCCCTTTATTGGCTTTTGTAGAAATTTTACCTCCATGTGAATCTTGCAGAATGTTGGTCTCCTAGTGAATATTGTGAAACATTGGCCTACATTGGAGCATTGAATTGCTACTATACTAAACTTATTGAGAAATTAACTAGTTCACTTACCTTGTTCCACAAAGGGAGTTAGCCATTGGGTTCTCGCAAATGCAAAAATTGATTCAATGTTGGTTGCATAGGGAAAGATATTTGAACTGGCTAAAATATTGTACCGGTTGAGAAGAGTCTAATTCATTGACCAAGATATGCCCACAAATGGAAAAATTATTTGGTACTAGTCATGCAAGAAAATACCTTGGAACTGGCTAAAAAATCCTCGTAAAAGGTTAGTTGGAGACCCTAATCATGAAAGTGCATAACCTATCCAATTTTTACTCAAATTTCTTCAAATTTAAATTAGGGATACTCATTTTGGAATTCTATAAGGTGTAAACCTTTAGTAACCCCCACATTTAGTCATTTTTTTTTCTTTTTGACTTTGGTAATTGGGCTTGAAGAAAGGAATGAATGTGATGACTAAAAAGGAACGTCTTAAACATAAAAAAAACCCATGTAGATTATATCAGATTGGTTATAAATGATAGGAAATTAAATGCATGAAAAAAGAGGAAAAGAGCATACCATAATATCATAACAAGGAAAAATGAGACACAACAAAAGGGGTGCCAACATTGGCTTTAGTTGGGGATGTGTGTCTCTTATAGGCATAGTGAGAATCCAAATCTTTGAGAGCATATCAAAAATGGGGAACAAAAGGGACAAGGAATAATTGAAAAAAAATCATGATAAATAAGGGTCATGATGACACAAGGGAAATAATATGTACAAGGAAAGACAACAAATTGCAATCAATGACATGAAGGCACATAAATTTGAAGATATGGAAACACAACATACCACATTATTTTTCAAGTCAAATCCTGGATGAATATTAAGACACATGGTCATGAGCAAGCTACCATAATTTTTTCCCTTTGTCAAACACCCTCTTATTAAATTAAATGAATTTCCTCAACCTAAAACTATTTCCCTCGCATAGCTATAACAAATGTAACTTCCTATCTACATGCACCAACTTGCAAATTATCCCCAAATAATGAAGGAAAATTCCACCTTCAACATCACCACCATAGGACAACCATTAATAATAGGTTTTAAACCTATTCCATGACATATCATGTATGCACATAATAGTTGGGCCATTTTTTTTTAAACTAGGTTAGTATCAAAAGAATTAAAACCCATTGAAGGAGGTGAAATTCCCTCACACGTGAGCATATTGTTGCCATATTCACTAAACTTCTTATTTTAATTCAGTAAAAAATAGAATACATCCCATTCACATGGAAAATAAAACTATGCATAATGACATTGTTGATTCATGTAATGAAAATATCTCTCCTACAAATCAAATTGAAAGAATTGACACACTATGAAATTGAGAAACGCGTTCATCTTCCTTTTAGAATATGTGTTTTTGTTCAATAGTATTAACATATGTATGTTGGACCCATAGAAATTATTCTAATTCAAGCACATCATCATCCATAGTAGTAGAATAATAAACCTCAAAAAGGAAAGCTCCATAATCATCATTATCTTCATTAAGGCCTTGGATACTAGGTGGCCAATATACATCACTATCACACATGTTGATGCACCCTACGTCTATATCACACATTTGATCCATTTATTCATTACCATCATCAGTATATAAATTAGTAATTTGAGACACCTCATATGGAGAACTAAATTCCTCAAATTGTCTCTCTATTTTAAATGTATTTGGATAGTCTGTTGTGTCGTATATGTTGCTAAAAATAGACCTATGATGTACCTCTTCTTTATGTATAGCAATAAAATATCTAATGACCTTATGAAAGCACACTCTACATGAGGAATATAGTAAGCCTCACATCAAATAAATATGTTCGCATATGCATCCACATGATCACCATCTTCAATTTCTTCAAAGTTAAGGTCCTCAAATTGTAAATAATTTATTACACTAAAATTTGTTCCAACAATCTCATCACTAGGTACAACCATGTTTATGCCACTCTCATACAATAAATATGTCACCTTTAATATTGTCACATAATGCACTAGAACCTTCATTTACCTACCTACAAACACAAAAATCACTTGATATTGTGTCTAAACCTGATGCAAAATCCATGCCATCATTATTCATAGTATTTTGTTCATTTCCCACAACCTCCATACTTGAGGATAATGATTTTCCAATCATATTCTTTTTCATTTCCTCAATGAAATAAAGGAATAAATATGCATGTTACATATATTCACCAATTAAAATTTTCCCATATTGAACTCAGAACAATTTCATAAGCCTCAAAGACCATATCAATACATGTAGGAGTGTTAGGTTGGAAGTCACTTGGAATTTTGGAAAGGACAATAAAAAACATGTGATTGAAATCCAAGCTAGACTCTCCCTCTTGTCATCTAATGTCTTCCAAACCTCCAATAAGATGAGTAGGGTCTAAAGATAATTCTTCTCAAATGTAACCACATGATGATCCCAAGAGGAAAAGAAATGATTTGGGAATTAATCATACCAATTATTTTCCTTTCCTATCAATGACCTAACAAAAACCTCATCCACATGTCTTCACCATTAAATTAATATTTTTCCATGAAATTTGAAAATTCCCTGACATACATGTGTCCCCCTCACTACACTAGTACAAAAATAGCAATATGTGACTAAAACAATTACTAAAAAATGCTAATAAATGACTAAACATGGTCACATGACTAGTACTAGTTTATTTCCAGTCATTTATAACGTGACTGAATTGATGACTAAACCTTTTTGAGTCGTTCGATTTATCGATTTGGTTGTTAATTTAGTTGCTCGATTGATCAATTTGGTCATTGGTTTAGTCGTCTGAGTGATCAACTTGCTTGTTAATTTAGTCGGTTGATTGATCGATTTGGTCGTTGATGTAGTCATTGATTTGATTGATTTGGCAGTGTGTAATTTAGTCGTTAATTTAGCCATTGAATGTTTTAAACTAGTCACTTATTCAGTAAATTTTTATTCACTGGTATATTTTTTCATTAATTTATTCATTGATTGATGTTAACTGGTCACTTATTTAGTCATTTTTATTCACTAATTTTCGTCTATTGGTAGTGTATTTAGTCATTAATTTTAATCATCATTTTGATCAATTTGGTAGTTTATTTAAATTTTTTTGTTCATTGATTTCTATCAATTGATAGGTATATTGATACATTGTTTATTAATTGCATAATCATTATATTTAGTCATATTTATTAACATTGATTTATGTTAGTCGATAGTATATTTAGTCAATTGGTAGTTTATTTAATTGTTTTTGTTCACTGATTTCTACCTATAAGTGTTGGAAATGAGACAATGCTTTAATTGAGGTTTAAATAGATAAAAACATAGAAAATATAATCAATCATTCATTTGCACATAATGAAATGGCTATTAAGAAGGAAAAATACTAAAATTTTATTGAGAAAACATGTTCTTACATCAGATACAAGACAAAAATGTGTCTTTGCTTTGAAAAATGTATTGTTACAAAGTGTGTTTCTTAGTGTTGTGACTGAGAAAACTAAGTTACAATGCCTTTTTTTGTTATGCAAGATATTACAAATTTGATGAAAATTATATGTTGCAACTTATTTGCAATTGCACATACATGTATGTTGCACTCTCTGCAACTTTTCCTCTTCTCTACACCTCTTTATTTGCTCTGTATTTACTTCTTTTTCTGCACCCCTGTTCTCTACGTCTATTTCTTACACATCAACATATGCCCTCTTCTATAATTCACCAGTTTCAATGAGTGGAACCCAAACAAAAAGATAAAAACATAATCAAGGGGTTTTACATTACAACTGCAGTAAGATAGAACATTCTTTGTTCTACTCACAAAATGTACACCCAAATCAAATTTTCTGGTTTTTATTTGGGTTCAACTTATTCAAGAACGGTACATTCTTTGTCTACAACTTCACTCTCCACACTCTACTGCTGCTAACCCTTCTTTTTCTCTTCTTCATTTACGGTTAACTCTATGTGATTTTTTTCAAATATTTTAGTGGCCACCATATGAAGGTCCCTATTTTCTCTTTCAAATGGATAGCTCCATCTATTTTGTCTCAATGAGGAAGGGGTATGTTACTTGAGACCTGTAAAATACATACATTTGCATCTCATGCTCCTTTCAATGTGACTCCATGTACAATAGATAGTGAGTGAATCCGCCCAATGTCCACAGTAGCACCATCATGCAGATCGAACACCTCAACTGTATCCCCTCTTGGAGTTTATCAACAAATTTCTGCAAAAACAAAAAATAATACACATTATATTGAGATATAAAACACACATTATATTGTTTTTGATAGTTGTATGTAATGTCTTATGTCTTGGAATAAATCAATTTTTGTATGTGCTTTTATAAAACACTCTATTACAACTAAGCTCTAAGCTTCCATATGTAAGCTATATGTTCTCCCTTAATTCCATAATCTATGTATACTAGCTAATTACACTTCACTACTATTCTAACATCCAAATTCTATCAAATAGGTCATGATTACCCTTATTTACATAATAAAACAACCATTACTTATGTGAATGGTACTTACTTGCATGTGGTTTCATAGCACTCACCTTGAGTTCAGCACAACTACCACTATGAATATCATGTGCATTCTCGTCGAGTTCATCATCATAACCACTATCAACTTCATCGCAAACTTTAAGTTGTATAGCTTTGTGGAGAGTTCTATTGACAGGGCCTTTTTCTTTTTGTCCTTCTTTCATATAATTGATCTGCATCATGTGGTTTAATCATCATGAAAAAATTAATATAATTCAAGTAAAGAATGAAAAAGCTATAATTTTTTGTCCAAAAGAACATTTTAAGCATGAAGAATGACAAAACATTGGGATAGATAACTGACAACTATTATATTAATTACCTCAACTTCAGGACAACTAAGACGAATGTGTTGCACATTCTTGTCCACTTCATCACTATCAATATTGGCAGCTTTGTTAACACCCTGAAGGCATTTTTTTTCTGTTGCTTTGCAAAAATTGCTCTGTATGTGGTTTAACCATCATGCAAAAAAATATACAGAGCATTCAATAGTCAAGTAAAGAATGCAAGCTATAAATTTATCCAAAAGAACATTTTTTGGATCACTCCAACAATAAAGAAACTAGGTTGGATTCTCCTATGCTCATATTTCAATAATCTACTTATTAAGAGGAATTTGTATAGAACTACCAAACAAGAAGAAATGAGATCAATAGAGCCTCTTACCTCATTTGAATCCATGGATCTATGCTCATTCCATGCAGAAACCATAGGGTTAACAGTTTCAAACAATTGCGAACCTTGGTGACTAAGACCTAATATGTAATTCATTACCTTTTGGTACCCTTGTTCATATGAGTTGACATGAACTACAAAGGCTCCTATTGGGAATTGAATAGATGGTTGTGAAATCTTTGTCGACTAACTAGATTTCAACTTCATCCTACTCTTAAATTTACTAGCATCTAGTGCTTCCATATAATTGACAATATCTTTTGCACCCTCTTCTTTATTACTATTTTCCACCTAAAATAAAATGTCAATTTCAACCTATAGTCAGTTCAATAAAAAATCAAAATAAATAACACAATGTAAATTGAACCAAAAATCCATACACTTACTAAAAATTTGTCCATTTAGGCATGCAACCCACCTCGGCCAAACGTATATCTAGCCCTCACATTATCTCTTGCTCTCTTGCCTCTGTTACTCTTTACCAAATAGTCTTTGGAATGCATACTTTCTCTTAATGCCTCCCACTCTTTGGGAGATAGACTAGAGTCAAACCTCTCTTTTCCCAACATGATTATTTTCTACACATGTATCTATAATTTTTCATCGAAACTCTCATCCTTTGCTTGTAATATTTTCTAGAGATTTGTCCACTAGTAGTCTCAAAGAATTTTCCATTTTTTGTATAACATTCTCCACAACTCGTGGATCTTGATCTGCAAAATTTGATTTGCAAATATCCAAATGGGCCCTACATCTTACACCCAACTCGGTGGCCCGCCTTGCAGCATTTGGCCTAATGGGCTCACAATCTATCGATACCTCAAGCAAGAATGGATTCTTTCCTTCTATTTTTCTTTCTTTTGCATTCCTCTCAGTAGATTTGTACAAATCCTGACTCAATATTTGTCTTTTGACAAAAGCATCCACATCTTCTATTAAATTACCACTACCAGTATTTTTGGCTGATCCACTACTTCCATCAAAAGTTCTAGATGCAATAGGTGCACTTTGAGGCACAACAAATGCAAGTGATCTCTCTTCATGACTTTCATTAACTGGAACTTCATGCTCCTTCGCCACATCAGGTGTGGCATGAGTAGGTAGATTAGTACCTGTCTTCATGGATTCCACATTATGAAACACATCCTTTAATGTTGAAAAAAGCATCTGCAAACTTGCTATCCCTTTGCCCTGATGTTTTTCAATAATCTCTCTTAGACTTAGTCCTAAGAGATCATCACAATGTTGCACATCACCATGTGCTATATCAAGTTGCACATCACCATGTGCTATATCAGGTTGCACATCAACATGTGCTATATCAGGTTGCACATCACCATGTGCTATATTAGGTTGCACATCACCATGTGCTATACCAGGTTGCACATCATCACAACTATCATTTTCACCAACTGCACTTGTTGAATCACAAAAGTGTTGGCTTCTACGAGACAGTGGCACTGTATCTTTTTTTCCTTTTGTTTTTTCTCCACATTTTCTTTGCACTCTTTTTGTTGCCTATAAAACAAAAAAAAAATCATATTATGTCTTATATACATAAAGCTCTTACCTATAAAATTTGATTAAACACTATTAAACTAATAATATACTACTTAATGGATTTACAACTTTCCTTTTCAAACCAAGACTCAAACAATAATCATTATTCTTGGCCACTTTTTCAATATGTGTGCGCTTATATTGTCTCTGGAATTTGAACATTATGATCACTATCATCTAATTTGCGCCTTACAGTCCTTATCTTCATTTTTTGAAGTTCAAATAAACAATAATGTATAAATCAACAACTTGAATCAGTAAAACTTTATTGAGTTCATAAGTTGATAACTGTCAACTTTTCAATCTGCTGATAGCTGCAAATAGAAACTTAAAATAGAATTTAGTTTACAAATTAAAAATAATTTGCTGTCAAAAACCAAGAAAATTTTTACAATTATAGGTATCAGACAAATTTTCCTTAGGGATATATTCACAAGAGAAGAACTCATAAAAACATAACACAAGTAGGATGAAGGAAAAACATAGTCTAGTTCATCATGAGGTGTGTTAAACCTTAAAATTTTGCCTAGTTCCATCATCACAATTAACCTTGAGCTCCATGACCCAAGCCTTGACCCTTATATTCCTTTTTTATTTTTTACTGATAGGTCTGACTGACACTAAAAGACCTATACTTAATGTAAACCGCAATACTATAGGTTAAACAAGTCAAGCTAGCGGTATAGAGGTAAGGTTCCCACTACCCTGCGGTGAAATGCAAAGAAGCATGCGGTATAGCAGTTTATACCCCTCTATCCCGTGGAAGTTATAGAAAGTGGTGGTGATAAAGCAGTATTAAATGCATGAATCACATCAACTGGTTGATTTTGTAAAATCAATGGTGCATATTCAAACTCAAACTACGAGAAAAATATTTGGCATAAGGTTGATATTAATGTTGACATGACTGAGCTCAAAATCCATTAAACCAAGAATTTGACATTCTCTTTGCACTCATTTGCAAAAATTATCATGCGAGGAGCTGGGAGTTCAAGGATTTTAAGCTCTGCAACCATCGTAACCCAGGTAAGTGCACAAAACTCTTGTGAATTAAGTTTTACGAGTACAAGATTGTTTGGAATTTTGCATTTCAAAAGTATAGGAGAAGTAAGATAGTTAAACTATGAATTAAGTTTTATAAGTACAAGATTGTTTGGAATTCTATATTTCAAATACACTAGAGGTAAGATTGTTAAAAATCATGCCACCCAAGAAGAAAGAATCTGAAACTAAAAAGGTCATCATGTCGCCCAAGAATAAAGAATCTCAAACTAAAATTAAAGAATCTAATGTTAAAAATATGTCCTTACACTAGTCTATCATGGATATACTCACTGAATCAATTAAGATAGGATTTAAGAATGTTTTTAATGATGTGGCTCATGGTTGTAGAGATACCCTTATCATATCTCCGGGTGGGAACTATTCTAGTACTTTTATGACAAAAGGGAGGGCAAGATTCTAGTGTCAAATCCATGGGCATTAGACTTGGCCAAGTTAATTATCCCAAATGTTTTTATAGATGTAGAGTTCATCAGAGTATTGGCTTGGAGTTATCATCCTGCTACTAGGTCTGTGAGATTGCCAGATGGTTCACCATTAGTTGTGTTGACTAAAGTGGCCATCATTGAATGTTTTGACCTAAACAAACAAGCCATGACTAAAACTGATTTGCAAAGAAGTAAGAAAGAATATACTAGATTGAGGAAAACCCATAGAAGTGATGAAGTCCCCATTTACATGAAAAGGGGTGTGAACAATAGGGTGATTCCTATATCCCCTTCTGCTACTCAACCATTTGAAGTCTCATATTTCCAATTGATTTTATTTCAAGAAAACCTACTTTGCTCTCTGTCAAGTACTTGGGATAGATGCAGAAGAGTAAATTCTAGTTAGTTTAATGATGATTGCTATGAGGATCCAAAACCTTGAGACAAACATTGAATATGATTTTTCCTTATATCTTGAGAAAGCATTGCATGAAGAATTTTTGCAAATCAGGGAAAATAGAGCGTACATAACATTTAGGAAATTTTCTTAGTTGTGCCACTTGATATTATACCAAAATAAAGATAGATGGAGAAAAAGGATGTGTTTTGGTCATATTGACAAGCAGGGGAATTTTTTGTTAGTGCAACTGTGGTGTTATGTATGGGACAACAGATGTAAGAATTCAAATTATGTGATATTCTATGATGAGTTTGTGTACAGAATTATGAAAGTTCTTGGCCACCAACCACCAATACTACACACACTTGTGCTACAATTTTTAAGACCTTTGGCTTTGAAACCTAAGCAAGGACATACTCATAACTTCAGTGATTGGTTTTTTCTACCAGATACCACAATAATCAAGATTTATGGATGCCCACAGTCCCCACATATACTGCCAAAGTTTGTCCCCCATCAATTAGCCTTTTTAGAGTTCATGTGATAGATTTTATGGATGGAAAAGGATGTCATGAGTAAACAAAGTAAGGGTACATTTCTACCCAATTTGACATGTTGGGAACTATCAATGGGATCTAATACACTTGAAGAGTTGCAGAATTATCTAAAATCAAGGTACTCTTTACAGTCTAGAAAGGAAAGAGCTTTTGACCCTAAGGGTCACATGAATTTTGTAAGATGCACCCTCCTTACCAAGACTATGGTTACTCACCAGATTGACTATGAAGAAGATGTAATCAGAAATTGTTTCACTCCTCAACAGGCATATGACAGGATGAGAAAATGGGAAATTATGAAAAGGTTTAAGGAAGAAAGAAAGATGAAGCACAGCGATTTCTTGGGTTATTTTGTAGAGGAAGTAGATCTTGTCAAGAGGATTGATATGATAATTAATAAGTTTCATGAATTAAATAAGACTACAAAAGCTATGAGGGACCTTGCCAAATTCTCTTCCAAAAGGCTGAGTGGTATTGTAATTACAGAACCAACTCCGGATACTATTTTAGTATGTCATGCTTCTACAGGATCACCTCCTGAACAACCACCTTCTAAAAAACAAAAGACACAAGAGATAGAGCCACTTGTTTCCTATGAAATTAGTGAGAAGGTTGGAGAAATAGAAGAAGCAATTAATGTGTTAAGAAATTTCAAGGATGATGTTGAAGTGGACCAACCTATGCTTGAAACTAAAGCCCACAGGCCTGAAGCTAGAGTCAATATTGAGGTACAAGGAAAAAGAAAAATACATGAGGATGACAGGGTAGTTGCAGCTCACAAGTTCTTGGAAGATGATGAATTTGTCAAAACCCCTGAATTTAAAGACTTTTGGGTTAAGATGAAAATGAGAGAGTTTGAAGCAAGGTTTGAAATAAATAAGATGGGAGCTAAGGAATCCTAGCATGACTAGATAGTAGCCCAAACTTTTAATGAATTAAGGATTGATAATATTGATGTCAACCCACAAGAGGCTAGAGAGATGATTTTGAAAAGTAATATACTTATTGTCCCTGGTATGGAATTAAAGAAAAAAATTTACTTGATCAAGTGAGAACACGGGAGGACCTAATGTTGATTGTTGAGTTTGACTCAGATGAAGGGGTAAGTTGCACACGGTATAATCCTAAGATTGAAACCTTGGAATTTTGGGTCAAACAAAAGAGTACACAAAAACTTACTAGATGTAGTGCAGGAAATGAAAGGGACAACTATGGTGAAGAAATTAAAGGATACATCTCCTCTAGAAGCTGCAACCATGAAAATGCATTTACCTATGTTCACCCGAGCTATAGTTAAGGAGATGGAAGCTAGATTGGGAGAGTATGAAAAGGAACATAAGTTTTTAAATGATGAAGTCAATAAATTGTTCATGGAAAATGTGAAGTTGAAGGAACAATTGAAAGGAGCGGGCCCCTCACAAAACAAGGAAATAATGTTATACCAGCATCCTCCTGCTCCACCAGTTGATATAGAAAGTGCTTCTACTGAACAAGTGAGCATTCTTAAACAAGAGATTGAAGAGTTAAAGAAAGCCAACAATGAGGGTAAGGAAGGAGCGAATAAGGAAATTTGCAATGTTTTAGAGAAGGTCCTCGAGCATAGGATAAAGCTAATTGTGGATAAGTTGGAAAGTGTGTATGATTTCTATAGCTCACTAACACAAGCAATTGATAAGATGAAAACACATCTACCCATATTGGATCTCCTTTTTAAGAACTGGAAACCCATACACCACACATTGGTAACCTTGTGCAAAATATTATAGAGGAGTACTAAGGCTCCTGCAACATTAAAACCTACAGAGCAGATGGCCAAAATAGTTATAGATGAATTCTAATATATGCAAGGAGAGGACCAAAAGATCAGAACAAGAATAGATTCATTTCATACTCTGAATTAGTGGTTTGTGCCAAAACTATTGAAAGATGATGACCAATTGAAGGACCTCAATGAATGGAAGAGTGAATTTGGCCATATTGTTCCTTAGTGCATCACTCGCATACAAAAGGATGGTGAGTTGAGTCTTGATAGGTTTGACTTAATCATGGATGGAGTAATAGCATTGGATGCTAGATATTTGAAGTGTATCATGGATGGCAGGGTGTTACTAAATAGCCAATGGAAGATTCACCTTACAAATATATTAAAAATTCAAGAATAAAAATGGCCACATGATTATACAGTGTATGAGTGGGAGCAGAGGTATATGGGTCCTCCTCTCGAACAATAGGCCTTTGGGCTATCATAGTGGAAGAACTACACATTCAGATACATTAATATGGAGAAAGGACGTTGAATAGATCTTCAGTGATCACGAGTACCTTAGGAAGATTAATGGACTATGGTGTCATGAGTGTTGCGGACTTCATTAGTTATCTACTTTCTTTGTTTTATGTTTTAAGAAAAACTAATGTTTAGTCTAGTTTATACGAAGAGGCATGAATTTTGAAAAGATGCCATATTTTGTAACGATCTGAAGCTTGTTGCTTCTCTTATAAAAGAGAAACCAAGACCCAATTTTGATATCATCATCATAGGTATTTATAGAAACATATATGAGGAGACTTATGTTATATTGTAATATCTATTTGAAGCAATCAATGGACAAGAAGATTTAATCCAGTGCTCAAATTCTAGTCTCAATTATTTGTTGATAATATTGTGTATGATTGGATTTTTTATGTATTTTAGGTTGGAATATAGGGGTATTTTATGAATTGGTATCAATTATTTGTTCATAATCATCTACATTGATGATTACATTTCATTGCACATCTTTCAAACTCAAAGAATTACTTCGCATTGCATAACTAATAACTAGATGTTGATTTATGACAAATTTTCAATTACAATATAGTTTTTACAAAGTCAACCTAAGCAGTTATGCAATTACTTCACATTGTATAACTAATAATTAGGAGCAGTTGTCAGTTTCATTTTCTTGTCATGGCATTCCATTAGACCACATTTCTTTCAGGCATTTTTTTGAACAGTTCACTGCGTTGTCTATGCTACCACATTTTTCATACATATTGTCTACCAAAGCATTTTATCAAACAGTTCACTTCCTTGTTGCTATAGTTAAAATCCCAAAACAAGTGCTTTCAAACAAGATATGGATGCTTGGAAAAAATCTATCAAAGCATAATAGTAAGCAATAGCATAGACAAGGCAGTGAACTAGTTGAAAAAATGCCTCAAAGAAATGTGGCCTCATGGTGATGGAATGCCATGGCAATCCATAACAATTCGCTTTCCATGGCATTCGTCATGGCATTCCATCACCATGATACCAAATTTCTTTGAGGCATTTTTTACAAAGTTCATTGCCTTGTCTATGCTACCACATTTTTCATACATGTCTACCAAAGTTATAGGCCATATATATGCTTAGCAAGGGTAGGCAGAGAATGCTTTGGAAATTTTAAGGCAACTCACATAAATCCATGTGATTCCCATGCATTTATCAAGATGGATGAGTTATTAATATCGACAGACCCTAGTGCAGCCTTAGATTCTCTTAAGACAGAAAAGTCTCTTCTGAAGCAAAGTAGAGAAGAAGTACCCATTGAATTGTTAAACAACATTTGAGTTCCTCATTTTGAGCGTAATGAAGTAGAGTTGGTTCAACAAACTTTTATGGAGGCATTAGGAAATGGAATTTGGGTTGAATTCATAAATAAAAGCCCCGGTGTCGATTATGCAATTTTTTCTATGTGCTTTAAGGATATGGAATTCTTCTATCGACTAGAAGAAGGTGGTGTTTCACTTGAGTTACCATGGGATAAAGTCACAACACTATTTAATCATGCTAGGTTGTTTGAACAACTACATGATACTGAAAAAGAAAATCTTTTATACAAGACAAAATTGTTCAAGTTCCTAATTATATGGATGCATATCTACATCTTACAACCATGGATCAGGCTCAGAATGAGATCCAACTAAGCCTAGAATTGATTTGGGATGCACTTAAGGTGGATAAAAACTCATCAAATGCTTTATGTGTGCTTGGAAACATGGAACTGAAAATAGATGACTGGCTTAAAGCAAAAGAAATAATTAAAGTAGCACACCAACTTGTCTTGGCTAATGAAGCAAAATGAAAATTTGATGAACGAAGGATTCAGATAGAAAGGAGAAAGCAAGAGGAAGAAATTTGGCGGGTTATGTAACAAGAGGAGCAATTTGAATGTGCAAAGGAATTATGGAAGAGTAAGTGTAAGGACAGGGATGATGACGACGATGACGCTGGTCAATCTAAGAAGAAACAAAAGAAGGAAAAGAAGAAAAAGAAAAATGATAAGGACCACAAGGCTTATGATTCTTATATGGAGGAACCTAATGTTTCCATGGAAGATGAGGCAAATTATATGAGCGATAAGGCATAAGATGATGCAAAAAATGCCCAAGATCTTCTTGCAGCTACAGGTCTAGAAGACTTTGATGATGGTGAGACAAATTCTCCAGTTTCAATAAAATCACGAAGGAGACATGCATACTTTGATTCTGAAGATGATGAACCATTGTAGAAACATATTCTGAGAGAAGATGATCCATATGATGATGATGTCTAGGCTTCCTGAGCTTTAACAAAACCTAGCTCCTATTTTCCAAAACAAAAATCCCCAAGGCCCATGGGAAATGAATGATGAGCATTTGAGTTTCAACAGACTAAAATAGGTTGCCCATAAAAAACAAGAAAGAGGAAAAAAAAAAAGATAACATACAAATGATTCATTTGAGTTTTTTGATAAGATCTCATTAACTATGTGAAATGGATTTGGAAGGGACAAAGCATATTTGATTGACTAAAATTTTGAGGTAAACTATCCATCATCATTGTATGCATCATCTTCTCTTGGAATCTGTTGAAACTCAAATGCTCATCATTCATTTCCCATGGGTGTTGGGGATTTTTCTCTTGGAAAATAGGAGATAAGTTTGGTTAAAGCTCAGGAATCCTAGACATCATCATCATATGGATCATCTTCTCTCAGACTTTGTTTCTACAATGGTTCGTCATCTTCAGAATCAAAGTATGCATGTCTCCTTCGTGATTTTGTTGAAACTAGAGAATTTGTCTCACCATCATTAGAATCTTCTAGACCTATAGTTGAAAGATCTTTGGAATTTTCTACATCATCTTGTGCCTTATCACTCATAATTTTCCCCATCATCCATGGAAACATCAGGTTCCTCCATATAAGAATCATAAGCCTTGTGGTCCTTATCCTTCTTCTTTTTTTCTTTTCCTTCTTTTGTTTCTTCTCGGACTGACCAGCCTCATCATCGTCATCATCCCTGCCCTTACACTTACTCTTCCATAATTCCTTCACACATTCAAATTGCTCCTCTTGTTGCATCACCCGCCGAAGTTCTTCCTATTGCTTTCTCCTTTCGATATGAATCCTTTGTTCTTCATTAGCTTTTCATTTTGCTTCATTTGCCAAGACAAGTTGGTGTGCTACTTTAATTGTTTATTTTTCTTTAATTCAGTCATTTGTTTTCAGTTCCATGTTTCCAAGCATACATAAAGAATTTGATGATTTTTTATCCACCTTAAGTGTATCCCCAATCAATTCTAGGCTTGGTGCATTGTAGAAATAGATTCCAAGAGAAGATGATGCATACAATGATGATGGATAAGCTACCTCGAAATTTTAGTCAATAAAATATGCTTTGTCCCTTCCAAATCCATTTGACATAGTTAAATGAGATCTTATAATTTGCCTCATCTTCCATGGCAACATCGGGTTCCTCCATATAAGAATCATAAGCCTTGTGATCCTTATCCTTCTTCTTTTTCTTCTTTTCCTTCTTTTGTTTCTTCTCAAACTAACCAACCTCATCATCGTCATCATCCCTGTCCTTACGCTTACTCTTCCATAATTCCTTCACACATTCAAATTGCTCCTCTTGTTGCATCACCCGCCGAAGTTCTTCCTCTTGCTTTCTCCTTTCCATCTGAATCCTTCACTCTTCATTAGCTTTTCATTTTGCTTCATCAACCAAGACAAGTTGGCGTGCTACTTTAATTGTTTCTTTTTCTTTAAGCCAGACATCTATTTTCAGTTCCATGTTTCCAAGCATACATAAAGAATTTGATGAGTTTTTTATCCACCTTAAGTGCATCCCCAATCAATTCTAGGCTTGGTGCATTGTAGAAAAAAATTCCAAGAGAAGATGATGCATACAATGACGATGGATAAGCTACCTCAAAATTCTAGTCAATCAAATATGCTTTGTCCCTTCTAAATCCATTTGATATAGTTAAATGAGATCTTATCAAAAACCTCAAATGAATCATTTGTATATTATCTTTTCATTTTTCTTCTTTCTTGTTTTTCATGGGCAACCTATTTTAGTCTTTATTTTAGAACATTTTTTGTGTCCTTCAATGTATTATGCTTTATCTTTCTATCAGATTATAGATTAAAAGAACCTATAATTGAAAATGGATTAATTCATCTATTTTTATTTTACAGTCCCAAATAGGTGGATTAAATTATTTTGTTAAACAAATCTTGTACAATGTAATGTCCCCTTTTCCAAATGAAACCAAGTTGAAACTCAAATGCTCATAATTCATTTCCCATGGGCTTGGTGTATTTTTCTCTTGGAAAATAGGAGTATAATAATAACTCAAGAGGATCTTAATGTCATAAAAGGGGCCACTTAAGTGTTGGCACAAAGACCATGAAATGTTTATGTTGCAAATGGGGCAGCCATTGTGCTAGCTGAAAGGGGTTAATTTGATATTGCAAAGGAAATTTTTACACAGGTACAAGAAGTTGTTGTAGGAAACATCTTTGTTTAGATGCTTGATGTGTGGGTAAATCTAGCACAAGTACAATTTGTGCTTGCAGTGAAAAATTTTATGTTGCAAATGGGACAGCCATTGTAAAGTGTTGGCATAGAGACCAGGAAATGTTTATGCTACAAATTTGGAAGCCATTATGCTAGCTAAAAGGGGTCAATTTGATATTGCAAAGAAAATATTTACACAAGTACAAGAAGCTGCTATAGGAAACATCTTTGTTCAGATGCTTGATGTGTGGGTAAATCTAGGACATGTTTACTTTGCACAAGGACAGTTTGTGCTTGCAGTGAAAATGTATCAAAATTATTTTAGGAAATTCTATTTTGGCACTGACACCCAAATTTTATTATATTTAGCTTGAACACATTATGAAGTAGAACAGTGGCAAGATTGTAAAAGAAAATTATTAAGAGCAGTAGAACATTATTAAGAGCAATAGATTGTAATGAGCATTTTGAATTTGTGTTTAATGTAATGAGGGTTTTGAATTACGTCTAAATTCACTGCAGAGGGCGTCCCCAAATCCAATTTGGCTACAAAGGGCCTCAGAAAATTCAAATTCATTGCAAAAAAATTCAAATTCCTTGCCCTTGCTCACCTTTTCAGAAGTCTCCAGGTCCTCTCTAAATCCTTATCACCCATGCAAATAGTTGCTATAACTGATCAAAACAACTCATGCTAGGCTAACGAATGAAGCGAGGTCTGCAATGAATGAATGAAGTGAGGCTTGCAATGAACGAATGAAGCGAGGTCTATAGTGAATGAATGAAGCGAGGTCTGCAATGAAGGAATGAAGCGAGGTCAAGCGAGATGGATGAATCTGCAATGAACATGAATAATCGGGCCAATAATTGGCCGACTTGTTTTTTAAAAATTTTGTCTAATTTGGATTTGATGACTAACTATTTAGTCATTTTTATTTCTGTGACTAAATAATTTTTTAGTCAATGACCAGGTTACTCATTTATAGCTAAGTTGCTAAAAATGAGTATAATTTAGTCATTTTTAGTTGTTGTGACTAAAACTTTTAGTCACCTAGTCATTTATTTTCCAAGTTCTACTAGTGCTATTATCATACCCATCAAACCTACGCATTTGGTTGTATACCTTCCTATCATAATATTCATTTCATAATTAACCCAAGATATGTCTAGATTCTTGTGAAGAGTGTCCCATGGAATGATAAGGGATTAAATCACCTAACCTTTTGTAGTATCAGGGTAGGTATTGGATTGCAAAACTTTGATTCTTTCTTCACATTCCCTCACAAGGTTCTCAAGATCTTTTAACTTATTTTTAAGTATGAATTTTGGTAGATCTAAATGTGAATGTGTATTTGATATTGGATTGTATTAAAAATATGAAAATTCCCTATGGTGTACTATGTTGTGAGTAGGCAACTCAAATTGTTCTTCATCAACATTATGCATAACTTGAAAACCCATATCAATTGCATCATAATCGCCATATTCATATTCTCCATTCATGGAATCATATCCTAATGCAACATATTGATCATCATCATCTTCATAGTACTGAGAACATTCCTCCTCATAAGGAATAACTCCCTCTATACTCACAAAAAAAGGTGCTTGGACTCTTAAGGGTGGCAATTTGAGCATCTTGCAAGCTAGTGTTTTAAAGTTATTATGGTTCTTGCTTAAGGTGGTATAACACCTTCTTATATTCAACATATTCATTACATGACATCTTAGGAGGAGGATATTGGTCAATATCACATGTTTCTACATCTTGATAACACATGCCAAAATTTTGTGCACCATCTCATTTATCTACATTCATCCTATAAAGAAGCATATTGTGTTGTTCTAATTGGGACTCTTTTTACTCAATAATTGTCATTTTTTTTATATCTCCATTGTGATTTGATCTAACAATTCATCTAGTTCATAATTGCAATCACATAGTGTGTTGGAAGAATGTGAAGAATGGTAATCATGATATGCATTATAATATGTACCCTCGACCCTTCTACCAACTATATCATCTTTCTTCCTAATTAGTCCTCAAAATTTATCTATATTTCCTAAATATTTTGTTACATGAATCTTCAAAATTATACAAGTGTTGATTCCTAAAATAAATGCATGAATTATTGTTACTTGTAGAATAAACCTCTAGGATTTAAGGGGTATGTCTGAGTGACTTTTCATTACTTATATCTTCCCAAGATGAATGTATTCATGCATGTGTGGAAGCTTCATTTTCTTCTTGTTGGTAGATGGGTTTATTTCTTATTTCCATCACAAATCCTTTTAATATGATTAATTCTAGGTCAGCTGAAATATATTTGCCACTCTTCACTTGGAACACATTATCCTCAAGTATGAAGGTTGTAGGAAATTGAAACAAGCAAAGGATGGATTCTATGAACAAGGATTATAGAGAACACTTTATAGATGGTGTTACATAAGCTAATCAGTATGAAATATGTCATAGTGATTGGATCAATCATCTTTCAAATAAGAACTATAAATGTATTATTAAGTTATTTTGATAAGTTCCCCGTTCAATTTTTTTTGAGCAACAACAATTATATCACTTTCCATAATTTCCCAAAAATATTGGAAGAACATAGTAGGAAAACCATCTAGTCTTTAGGCCTTGTAATCCCTAAGATAAAAATAATAGATCTAACTTCCACTTCCATGAAAGGTTTGGTAATAAGGGATTTATTCTCTCCCAAAAGAACTGAGGGGATATAATCAAGCATTTTATCAACAAGAGGGTTATTGGTGCAAAGAGGTTGATTGACTAGGAGGGATTTGAAGTAAGGAATAGCCAATTGTCCTAATTGAGCATCCTCATTGATCTCAAGGCCTCTTTCATCCAAAATTATGGTAATAGTTTTTCTCTTTTTGTGGCATAAGGTAGATTGGTGAAAGAAGGAGGAATTTCTATCCCCCTCCTTAATCCATTGGACTCTAGGACTTTTGTTTCCATAATATCCTTTTTTCTCATAATTTTACTCCAGCCATTGGTTAAATATTATTCTATTATAAGATTTTCCTCATTTTTGCCTCCTCTTACCATAAAATTTTGAGCTTCTTTTAATATATTAAGCATGGTTTTTTATGTTCAAAGACATTTTCAAAAGGATACTTGTTTGAGGCTTCAACTTTGTTTATGATAATAATTTTTTTTGAAAATTTTTATACATGGTTGTCACTTGGACCTAGATATTCCACCGTGAAGAAACAAAATCTCTAAATTATAAGTGAATGACCCACATTATTTCATAACAGAAAGGAAACAATCCTTTTTGTAGTCTATCAGTCTAGTTAAGTAGTAAGAGGTTGTGATCAAAACCTACTCTTGGAAGAGCATCAACTTTAATGTTTCCAATGATATTCTAGTTAGAAGAGATGAGGAATCTATCAAGTATTACCTAAATAAGATGATCCCCAAGAATATATTTGACCAAGTGAAGGGTATCCAATTGAGATCAACTTCTATCAATCTAGAATATATCAAGTATTACCTAAATAAGATGATCCCCAAGAATATATTTATCCAAGTGAAGGGTATCTAAATAATCCATGATTCCACCCAAATTTTTAGAAGGATAGAGAGGAGTGTTAAAATATCCCACCATGATCTTATGTATAGATTGATAAGAGAATTTTTATATTCCAATAGCTCATTTCTAGCTAATTTAGAATTAAGAGCATAAATGTTGGAAAGGATCCATTTCTTATTGGGGAGTATAGCTTCATTGACAAGCTATTTCTAGACTAATTGATACAAAAAACATCAAGATTTATATGGTTCCACATGGTAACAATCTTGCTAGATTTTTGAGATCTCCATTAATATAAAATCAGCATTAGGCTAGATTCCATTGGCACTAGCTTGGAAACTAAGTTTAGATATTTTTACTTCTTGGAGGAAAAGAATGTCAAGTTTATTTTCTAAAATGTAGTTTCTTTCCAAAAAAAAATTGAGGGCTATTAATTCCTCTTATGTTCTAGGATAGGACTCTCATTTATGAGTTTTCTTAGAGGGAACCTACAAGGTTCTCTATATCCCATAAGAAATTTATTTTGCTACCTCTCTTTGTCTTGTCTCCCTATGACTAGGTCTTCCAACCTTGCCATCCATTCCCATTGTTGGAGTATAGGATCACTGAGAGGGAGGGGTGAATCAGTGGTCTAATGAGAAATAAAATTTCAAAACTTAACTCACTTGTATTATGCAAAGAGACCCATTGAAAACATTTCAAAAATTATAGGTATTGAATGTTGAGGGAGTCACAATGATATGTAAATCGAAACATAATACTTGAAAAAAGATGAACAATTAAGCATAATATACCAAACTACCAAGAGGAGACATAACAAAATTTTTATGAGTGGAAAACCCTAAAGGGTGAAAAACCACTCTGAAAATAAAGTTTATTAAGCCTCACTGGTTACATTCTAGATGCCTCACTGGAAAATCCTAACTAGCTACATTCTATGCCTCACTAGCAAAGCCTCACTGGCTACATTATATGCCTCACTAGAAAACATACACCACTTCCATTAATGTCAAAAGAAATAAACAAAAATTCAGAGGGTTACTATGTTTCCAAACAATCCACTTCTCAATCTCTACATCAGCAAAAATCCATCTCCCTTATTCACATACAAACACTCAACATGAGACCCTTCTTGTATACATAGATAACCACATCATTACAAGACTCCCCTTCAACAAACACCATGAAAAAATAGATACAAACAATGAACAATGACCTTTGCACACACCTTGACCGTTACATTCTTTGGATGATAAAAAACATAGCACAAAATGTCTCTTACACAATCATGTTAAACATAGACATTTGGACATTCTCTACACACTCCTTAATTTCAAACCAAACTACATATACATGTGATCTCAATTAAATTACATTAATCTATGCAAAGATACATGGATCATGTCAAACAAAGCCTTGTAACCCTTTTATAAACTATTAATCAAACTCCCTCTATGTGTATATTCTTTGCAAAAACAAGGTTTCATAGTTTTCAACATACTCTCACAAAACTCAAACCATTAGAATTCATAAACCATTGGTAATCATTAGTGATAAGGTTCTAATCATACTTAACTGAGCAAAGAATAATAGACTTTATGTTCAAGTCTCCTTTTTTGTATTTTATCTTAACAAATCATGGTATCCTTAACTTCAAAACTCTCTCATAGTGCTCAATCCTCCATCAACATTGAAACCCACTCAATCCACTCGCTTCATTCTTTAATCCATCATTGTCCCAATTCAGTTGTAAAACTGTATGTAACTGAAAAAAAACCTAATGACATTTGAATGCTTGTCAATGTTGAAACCTCAGGAAGTGACCGTTTAGATATTTAAATGAGAACCTTTGATTTACACAACTTGCCAGTCTATCAAATGAATGATAAAATTTGATTTACACAACCCGCCAATCTATCAAATGAATGATAACCTTTGATTTTTCTTTGAGCGATAGTATTTAGATTTTTGACCTATCTAGTAGGTTAACCTAAAAGGAGGGACCAGTTGACAATAATATTAAAACCCTCAAATAAAAATTCAAGTTCCTTTCTACCATTCATAGCAGGTCAACTCACAAATATAACATAAAAATAGCACATGAACCATGAACACCATTACTGAAGCAACACTTCAATCACCATAAAACAACTTTGTGAAATAGCTCTATGACAAGAAACTTTGTGATAGCTACCAATAAACATCATGATGAATGAACATCATACCATCATGTATCACCATGATCTTTGACATCACCAAAAAAACATGAACCTCTTAGAGATAAAATCAAGTCTTTGACATCAATGACAAATAATGCCAACACCCACATCCATAGAATTCTTAACAAAAATGTTTCCTTTTCTATATGGTGTGATCCACCCTTGTTAGGAGAAGAGGTGGATTGACTATAGTTGATATTGTTCCTTCCCTTTGTCAATTTAGAGGAGTTTTGGATCAACTTGGAAGGTGGAAAATTATCCCATATCAAACCTTCTAACTCACCTAACTCATTGTTAACCTTCTCCAAAGCCTTATTTGACTGCATAGTCCCCTCACTAACTCCCAAGGATTTTGAAAAATTCTCTAAAGGGGAAATAAATTCCTTTTAATTAGTAGTATCTCTATTAAAATTCTCTAGAATAATAGAGTTTTAGAGATTATCCAACTTGGGAATTTATGCCTATGGTGATATAAACTCCTCTCCTTATCACTAAAGGACTTGATTAGATGGATGTTTGGCTATTATTTGGGAGACTAGAGAAATTTCCCCTCTTCCCTTTCCTCTACTACCTATCTATCCAAATTTTAACAACGTGCCTCGTTTAATTATTTATTTGAGCAACATTTGGTTTTCTACAAAGATGAGTCCATGGCATGCATTGCCAAATTCTCATGAGGGGATTTCAACCTTGATTCCCATTGGGAGAAGAGATAATATTGATGAGGCTTTCTCTAAAAGGGTAATCATTTGAAGATTCTACCACCCCTTTCAATTTATCTTCAAGATCCTTAGTCTTTGGGATATTTTCCTTGGGGTTGGATATTGAGAAACCAAGTGGCTCAATTTTGAGTAGTTTTGAAAAAAAACTAGTTTTCATATAAAATGGGTTGATTCAATTTCCTAGACTTAGACTCCAAAATGATCAAAGTAGGAATAAATTTCAAAACATCTACCTAACATAGAACCTGGAAAAAAACTAACTTGGATTTATCCTTCGTAACTTTGTCCATAATGATGAATTGACCAAAGTAGTTAGTGATCCAAAGAATATATCTTCATCCTATAATTTTAGAGGGAGGCCAAGGATCCTAACCCACATAGGAGTTGATTTGATCAAGTTCACTTTGGGATCAAAACCATGTTTCCATCTGTAGACAAAGAGTTTATTCTCCCCATGAATTCAAGGCCCTTAAGCAAGAACTATAAGGTCTTCTCATAGATTAAATTTGAAAAGGAACATTCCACTTGAATTGGAATAACAAGGGAACCCTTGGGTTTCCAATTATCAACAACCCATCTCCTGACAAGATCAATATTAGGATGAAAAGAGAATTTTTTCCTACCAACATGTTTTCAATGGAGGAGATGATCATATTAATCATTGAGTTAGGTAACTTTATGGTTGTGCCTTCATCCAACTCAAAAACTATAGAATAATGACCCCATTTCTAGGCACACGGACCTTCCTGTCTCTTCCCATGAGGAGATCCTTTCAATGTTTGGGACCTCATGCCAAAGTACAGTTTGAGGCAACAAATGCACTAATCGAAACCATCCCTTTAGTGATTTGTAGGGGAGGGGGGGGCACAAAGGACCTCCCCACATTGTTCAACTCCATTCGCACCAAAAAAAAAGAAATTAAAAAGTTGATCAAAGTAGGCCAAAGAACTAAGCAAAAAATATTATGCAATGTTTATTGTAATTAAATGTTAAATTTAAATATTTATAAGTTTTTTTAAAATATATATATATATATATTTTTTAATAAATTATTTAATATAAATTAGTATTTATAAATTAGCTTTTAAAATTTTAAGATAAATATTTTATTTCTTTCTTAAAGTATTTATATTTCTTAAATCTGTGCAATTTTATTTTATAAATGTAATTAGTTGTTAGATTTATATTCTTGTTAATTGATTAGTGTTGCTTTAAAACTTTTAAATTTTACATGTAATTCTAAATTAAGTATTTTACTTTTAATAGCTTTTTAAGTCTTACTCTTATTTTAAAAAATTTGAATTTAGAATGTTTATTTTCATGTTATAAGTTGAAAATGTAAGTTTGATTTATTTTATTATGTAAAAGTAATTAGCAATGTTAATTTTTATATTTTATAGTTAGTAAACACTAAGTAAAATTGAAAACTGAAACTATTTGTAGTGTTCAGTATTAACAATGCCTTTGATTCACATTTATAGGTATTGTCATCCCGCTTTGAACTACTACATATATTGTCTAACATAGTTGCAATAACTACACATGTGGCATCATCCCTATAAATTTTCAATGAGTAATAAGAAATCATATTGATAATAAATCTAAGGAATGAAAAATATTTCTCAGATAACTATATTAATCTAACATTAAAAGAAAAATATAAATAAATTAAATATTAATTTTTTATTTTTATCAAAATAGAAAATTCAAGGAAAATGTGTTTGATAGTTTACTCTATTCATATATATTAAATTTTAAGGAAGACATGATTTAATTAGATGCATCATTTAATAAATAAACCTTAGTCAAAGTGACTAAGTACTCAATTAGGAATAGAATTAGAATTTATTAGTAAACAAGTCTTATACATTATGAATAAGTAGTTAATGTATTTATGCTTCCATTTATGGGTAGTAGTTGTAGAGTAATTATCTAGGTAAAAAAGGGTTGCATACCCATGTTCAAAAGTTCACATCAAATTTAGATTAGAATATATATATATATATATATATATATATATATATTACACTTTTCTCCTATTTGGAAGCAGGTATGTAGATAGTCTAGGTAATGAAGGTGGTTCCTAGTATGTAGGTTTTTGGGGCGGGGTTGTGGAAAATTTCCAAGGATTAGATATGTCAACATATGCTTAGCAATTAAGTAACCTAAGTATCTAACTTGAATAAATTACTCAAGAAAACAATTAATTAAAAGATTAAAACAAATTCATTATATACTTAGAAGAATCCTAAATGGATTTTCTTCACTCCAAAAGGATTTAGGCCAAATTATAAGGTGGGACTCAAGATTATTTATTTTATATACTCTTGAATTAGTGACCTTAATGCACTTTTTATTAAGTGTAGTCTTCAATGAATGACTCAATATCGAAGTAGTTTTGATGAGTTTAGGTCTTCGGCTAGAGAATTTCCTATCCTGTTTGGATAAATAATTTTTTTTATGGATGGATGTCAATCGCATATGGACAAATGATTGCTTGAGTATACATCTAAATGAACACATAATAATTTAATAAATAATTAAAATTTATAACAAAAAAATGTTTAATTTTTTTAGTACAACTTGAAGGTTGTTACACATATTGGTTTGATTTGGTTATTGGCTACTATACCATAGATTCCCATCATCCCATCAACCCTTTCCCTTAACTTATTTTATACAAGTATCAAGGATTTTTATTTTTTTATTTTATGCCTCATCTATTAATCCCTAATGGCACCATATCCTTTTTTTCCTAAGGATGATGGTGCATGTTCTATGGATACATTATTTCAATGTGAATATGACTTTTCACTTATCATAGAGATTTTTATTTCCTTTCCTTCTATTTTGGATTCCCTTACTTCACTTATCCATGAGATTCAAGTTGATTATACTTCACCCATGTCTAATGTTGGTTAATATGGTGTGCTTGACATTGACTATGGTATGACTATTCATTACCTTAATGTTGAATATACTTTCATTACTAGTGATAGTGATTTTCCCTTGAATAGATTCCCTTTTTTTTATGTTAAATCTAATAAGAAAGACCAATATTCTTACATTAACGACATGTATTATGTTTTTCATATTTACATGATATTTCTTTTGTTAATGATGATCACACTTTTCAAGCAACTTGTGAGGATCCCTTAGATTGTATATGCTTCATTGTTTCATGATAGCATAGTTTATTCTTTCTCTAATACAAATATTATTAGAGAATCAATGTTTAATAGATTTAATGCTAATGAGGACATTATTGTAAATGTTAAATAAATTCTATCTTCACATAATGAGCATATATATGACGATATTTTCTACTAGGCACATTTGAAAATTCATTAATTGATAACACAATGGAATGATTTATTAAATGTCATGCTTATTTAGATCTATTTGTTATTTATCATGTACTTACATAGATCACTTTACTTCTTTCCCTAGAATTTTCTTGCTTAATATTTCCACTTTTTCAACCTCTAGTGACCCTTATAAGTCAATATAGATACAGCCATGTTGTAGACACCTAAAAATTTACCTTACCCAACCACACCTAATTTTAGCCTACCCTAAGCCATTAATTAAATAAATATCTATTATTTATTTAATTATTCCCATCCTTATCTAAATCGTTTAATTAAATATTGTCATTTATTTAATTATTATCCCCCATCATGATCTCATTAACTAAATAAATATTTTATTTATTTAATTAATTGTCCTTTATCCTCTATCTTTGTCCATCTAATCATATCCCTTCATCTTGTTCACATAGATCATAACTAAATTTATCTTCATGCAACACATTTCTCCTTCAAATGTCTAACTAACTCCTTGTATAGATTCATTGAACCTAGACACCTATCCAAAACTCAAATTATCTTTTCATCTTATCCACTTAAGGAGCCCACTCTAATGCCTAATTAACTTGGTGCCACTAGTATGCATTAAATCATCAACCAGGGAATCATAAAACTTTAGATAGTGTTAGAAAATTATATGCATTCATAGATTCTAAACATCCTACATCAATGGAGTATAGGAAAATAAACATATGCAAATACGGTAAAAGCTTAAAATCAAAATAAACTACTAATTCAAAAAACTGGGTAAAAGAATACAAGTAACTACCTTCTGCTATGGGTACCTAATACTTAAGAATGTAACTATTAACCCTTAAATTGTAGTGTCCTAACTTAACTAATCCTCTAGAGTATGAAACAAAATATTAACCTACATAATCTCATGCATTAATTGTAACACATTCATTCATAAGCATATAACTAAAAACTACAAAATTGAATTCACAATGCATCTAATCAAATAAATGAAATTAAAGTGATTCAGCAATACCTCAAGTGGCCCTTGCTTGAGTTGCCACTTCCACAAGATTTCTTCAAACACTCACTCAGCAAATTATAATATCAAATCAATTCTCTTTTATTGAATTCCAACACATAACTATTACACAAAATCTAGAACAAGAAATATATTGAAGCTATTTGTTCAATAACACACATTCTATATTCTCATAATATATTTATTACTACTAGTGTTACTATATATTGATTGTTCATGTAATTCAGGTTCAAAATGATGTTGAAGATTTCATAGGAAATTTTCCTTCTGCAGTGGTCATTTTTAAAGTTTCAATCAATGGTCATTGACTAAGAGTGAAAACCTTATCGCATCAAAAGTTGTCAATTGAACTACTCCATTTGGAAAGACATTTTGAATTTCATATGGACCAAGCCATCTTGTTTGCATTTTTCACCTATGATCTTTGCACCTAGAATCATAAAGTAGAGCCCAATCACCAGCATTGAATTTTTTTGTTTTGATAAACATCATGCCACCTCATCCTCTATTTCTACACAATCTCAGTATGGTGAATGGCTTCCGTGCATATCTCATCTAAAGCATTGATATTGTGCAACCTCTCCTTTTGTGCTTCTGATATATCCATCCCTAATTACATTGTTGTTCTGAGAGTTTTATATTCAAATTCAATTGGAAAGATTGTTTTCTTACCATACACCAATTCATATGGTGTGAAGCCTATTGTTGTTTTCCAAGTTGTCTTGTAAGCCCAAACTACTTCAGGTAACCTTGCTACCCAATCCTTTTTATGGAGTTATAATATTTTTATCAGATTATTTTATATTTCTTTGTTTGTAATCTTCACTTGTCCGTTGGCTTTAGGGTGGTAAGGAGTAGACTTCCTGTGTCTCACATAATATTCTTGCACTAATTTAGTGATCAAATCTGAAATAAATTGAGACCCTTGATCTGTCACTATTTCCCTAGGAACACCATATCTTGTAAAGATATCTTCATAGAGAAACTTAGCAACATTTACGTCCCTTGAAAATTGCAAGTCTTTGACCTCTACCCACTTTGTAAGGTAATCTGTATAGACCAACATGTATTCCTTGTTGTTTGATTTTGGAGATATAGGACCAATAAAATCTAGCCCCCACTTGTCAAATGGTGGTATGACTAGCTATGGTTGAAATGGCATTTCATCTATTTTAGTTAATCATCCCATCCTTTGACATCTATCAATCCTTCTTTTGTACTTGACTGCATCCTTGTGAAGTGTTGACCAATAATAGCCAGTGTTCAATATTTTAAGGGTTGTCCTTTTTGCTATAAAATTTCCTCCACAAGGTTCATCATGGCATGCCTTGAGAATGTCATAGACTTCATCTTCCCTTATGTGTTTCAATTATGTTGCTATTTTTCTCATCGATGTCAACAGTTGGTCATTGATGTCAATAGTATGAAGATTATTGGAGTTGTTGAAGAAGTTTTGCACTATGTTGTCATCTACATTATGGTTTGATGTCAACCTCTAGTGTATTCACATTGTAGATTGATAAGAAGGTGTTTTGGTGTTGTCATCAATGTTTTCATTGATGTCTTGTATGATTGCGATGGATAAGTGTTGAAATTGTTGTAAGTTCACTTGGTTTCTAAGTGCTTTTGAGAAAATTTAAATAAAAGAGTGTGCAATGTGATAGAGATGTGTTTAGTGTTGTACTCTGCATTTCTTCATGGTTGAACATATGCTTGTGCAGTTTGGATGTGATGATCAAAGGTGTTCAAAGGTTCTATATTCAATTTTTTAGCTTTTGGATCATGCAATAGTAGAAGTTATGTTTGATAGTGTGTTTGTCTATATAGAAGGTTGTTTCGGAGAAATGGAATTGCTATACATTTCTTCGTAGTGAGGTTTCTTGTCTTATAGATTTGGAAATATAATTTTCATTGATATAAAAATGCCATCTCATTGATGTCAAAAGGATATCTGAGTGATATATGTTGGGGAGTTGGTTGATTTATGTCAAAAGGGAATTAGTGAAGCAAGCAATGAAGTGTTGTAGAAGTTCAGGCATCGAGACTCAGGCTTACCTTATATCACTTGAGAAGAAAGGATTTAGTCATTTTCAGCTAAGTTTGATCGAGCTTCATACTTTGGGCTTGAGGCTTACTCTATACTATTGATTTACGGGCTTCGAGCTTCGGTCATACACCATATCGCATGCCTCAAAGAAATGATGAAAAGAATGTGCTAAGTCTGAAAGGTTTCAGACATCAAGCTTTAGTCATACCTAATACCGAGTCCCTCAAAGAAATGAAGGAAAAAAGTGTAAAGTCTGAAAAGGCATCGAGAATCGAGCATCATTGTTAAGGCTTATGCCTTAACTTAAAGATAAATAAGAGGTAAGTGGTATCTACGAAGGTTGAAACCCAAAAAAAATTCACAGATCAAAGGTTAGCATTAACGCTTATGCATTAACAAGATGTTAAGTAAGGTGAACGATGAAAGCCCTAAGGTCAACACCTGAAAGGGTTAATTCTTGTGAAGGATTTGTTCGAGCATTGCAGACTGATAAGAAGACTTATGCCTTATCAAAATTTTGGTAAGTGTATGGTGGAAGAGCGAACCCCGACATCCTAATGCACTTTTCAAGTCTTTGATGATGATCAACATATCTTAAGTTTCTTAGAAAGATTAGGAGTCTTTGATGGACAAGGTATTGAAAAATATAACAAGGATTCTGAACACCAAGATTAGGAAGGCATCATCAATCTTAAAATGAATAGCATTCCAAAGGGGATGGTTGCACAAGAGAGGATATTTAATTTTGATCCTAGAGCTAGAGACAAATTGCACACTAATGTCAATGGGGGAAATATGAAACTTATAATTTGGCATATTCAGGCCCTTAAAGGAATATTCTCATAAGAAAGACCTATCCAAGGGATATTCAAGAGAAAGACATTTAAGTTTTGAAGGAATACATTGATTTAATTGCATGGGGATATGAGGATCTCAAGACCTTTGATACATCAGTCATAACACACACAATCCCATTCAACCCCTGGATCAAACCATTCCATAAAAAATAGAGACCTATGAATGCTTTGATTACACACCTCATTTTCAAGGAAGTATATTTTTTTATTAAAATAATCTTCCCAATTCATAATTCCACTTGGGAAGCCAATTTGACTCCTATACAAAAGAAGAACAGTGAGATCAGATTATTCATAGAATTTAGAAACCTAAATCAAGCATCATAAAAGGATAATTATTCTCTTCTATCACTTGATGCAGTACTCTAGATCATTAACAAATAAAAAATGTTTTCATTTTTGGATGGCTATTCAGAATACAATCAAGTACAGGTGAAATATAAAGACTGGATGAAGACAAATTTCACAACCAAGTGGGGGAAACTCACTTATAGAAGGATGTTGTTTGGTTTAATTAATGCAAGGTCCATGTTTCAATGTGCTATGGATGTAGCCTTTAAAGATCTGATATGGAAATGTATCATTATCTACATGGATGATCTAAAAATTTTATCCAAAGATAGGAACAATCACCTACAGATCTAGTGAATGTTTTTGAAAGATATCAAAAGTACGGTGTGTCATTAAATCCAAAGAAATGTGTGTTTGGATTTTTTGAGGGGAAATTGTTGGGAAATATGATTTTTGAGAAAGGAATCTCCATTGATCCAGAGAGAGTGGAATCTATTCTACGATTACCCATGCTTGGTGGCAAGAAAGAAATGAGGTCATTCTTTTGTAAAATCAACTTCATACAAAAGTTCATAACCGGGTTTACCAAAATAGTCAAACCATTAAATGAGATGATGAAGAAGGATTCTAATCTAAAATGGAGTAATGAGGCTAAGGTGGCATTCTCCCAAATCAAACAATCCATTTTAGAAGCCCTAGTATTGACCAGTTTAGATTATCTATAGCCTTTCTTTATTTACTCCTTTGCCTCTAAACATTCTTGTGTAGTAGTTTTGACACAGAGGAAGGGGGAAGGGGACAAACAACCAATTGATTTCATGAGTTCCCATTTCAAAAATTTTGAATTAAAATATCCTTCATTGGAAAAGAAAGCTTTTTCTTTAGTAAGAGTTTTCAAGAAATTTTTCCATTACATCCTACATAGCAAAGTCACAGTTGTCATCCCAAATCCCGATGTGAAGCCATTACTAATGCAAACTGAACTCAGAGAGAGGAAAGGAAAATGGATGGAAATTATTTAGGAATTTTATCTAGAAATCCAACCCATTTAGTTGGTTCATGGACAAGGATTATCACAAGCAATGGTTGAAGTGGATCCCAATATCACCTATCAGCAATATATAATGTAGTTGTTTACCAAAGATCCTTAGTATGTTGATTTGATCTTCTTATTGTTGAAAAAAATATGTCTGGAAGTTTTGAACACTACATAGAGAAGATAATTAATGTTGAAGAGTATTATTTGCACGATCAAGAATGGAGCCTTGTTTAGAAATTTTTTTGAAGGGATATATCTAAGATGCATGGATTAATAACAGGCCAACAAATTTTTGAATGAATTTCATGGGAAGCACGATATAAGGCATGGGTCTGCAGAATCCATGGCACACTAGATCCTTATATTAGGCTACTAATATCCACACCTCTTTTGAGATGCACATCAACACATTCATGGTCAAGTCACACTTTTCAAAAAGCCACATCAAGAGAATGCAATCCATCCATGCCTCTACAACCTATCTACAGGGTAAGTCCATTCACCCAATGAGCATTAGATTTCGTAGGAGTAATTAATCCAAACTCCTTTGTAGGTCACAAATTCATTCTAATAGTCTACATGTAGTAGACTGAAGTGCAAGCATACAATAATAGCACCACCAACGTCATCATCGAGTTCATTCAAGATAACATCGTAACCAATTTTGGGGTACCTTTTGCTCTGGTATGTGACAATGGCCCCGCTTTTTCTTCTACATAGTTTATTCAATGGACTTTTGAGTATAAATTTTTTGTTAAGTATTCATCTAATTACTACCCACAAGGGAATGGGGTAGAAAAATGAACTAATAAGAACCTTCTAGAGCATATCAAGAAGTCGTTAGAACAAAACCCTAGGGATTGGCATACCTAGCTTAAATTTTTGTTATGGGTGGATAGTACCAGGATCGAAGTAGCCCTAGGAACTTCACCCTACCAGTTGGTTTATGATCAACACCCTATTTTCCCAGTGAAGCTTATTAGAGTTGTAATTTTTGATTATTTGATTAAATGCAATAGGTCAACCGGATTTAAACCGTCTTTAGATTACACTCTTGAATGGTATTTTCCTTTTATCTATTTGATTTGAAAATATTCAAAGGAATAAATAAAATTTTATTTTCTATGAGTTTAAGTTACAGTGAATGGAATGAAATCTACTATTAATCTTGTACTGTGAATGAATGCAACTATGTATCAATTACAAGTTTTTTTATTCTACAGTTTCTTTAAAAAGTTCCTTGAAGAATAACGAGTCTAGTTAATTGGATCAATATACATTTTTTTATTTCTTGCATATTTTGATCTATCTTTTTCCTTTTTTGAAATCACTCTTAGATCTATTTTAATATTGAAATACCTCATTTTGTAATATAAAACCAGTAGGCCCCTTAAAAATTATAGCCTCATTGAACACTTATCTAATCAGAATAGTTGTGACCCAACACCCAGGACCTTGGAAGGTGATCAGTTTAATGATCATTCACCTTTTTTAGGAGAGGTAAGGTAATTACATCTTACCTGTGTTGCATGTGTCAATTTGGCCATCAATAGATCCCCTAATGAAAACCACAAAGTGGTGCTTTTAGATCATGAAAGAGTCAAAATAAAGGACATATCCAAGAATGAAAAACATCTTTGAGGCACTTGAGGATGAAGGATTCGACCTCCCTAGTATCGCTAAGAATAAAGAGAAATCAACAATACTATTAGAAGACTTAGAGAAGATCAATGTTGGAACCATTGACACTCCTAAGATCATATTCTATGCAACACCTTTAGATCCTAATGAGAAAAAATAAATTGCATCATACCTACAAGAATGAAAAATCAACTTTTCTTGGTCTTATGCTAACATTTTTGGATTAGACACAATATTAGTGGTCCATCAACTGACAATATGTCTAGAGGTAAAACTAGTTAAACAAAAACTATGTCAGATGCATCCACAAATTGTACTACTTGTCAAAGTTGAGCTATAGAAACTTTGGATGTCAGTTTAATAAGACTAATTGATTATCTAGAATGGGTGTCTAGTCTAGTACCTATTTCCAAGCCCATTGGGGGAATATACATCTACACATATTTCAAGGATCTCAACAAAGCTAGCCTAAGGATGACTTTCAATTGCCTAATATAGAAATCATAGTGGATTTGATAGTAGGTCATGAGATGCATTCCCTCATGGATGGTTTTCCAAGAAATAATCAAATTTGTATAGTGCAAGAGGACTAGAATAAGAAAAAATTTGTATGCCCTTGGGGTACATACTATCAGAATGTCATGCCATTTGGTCTAAATAACACAAGTGCAACATATCAATGAGCTATGACAATAGTTTTTCACATGTTTCATAACATTATGGAGTACTATGTAGATGAAATCCTTGAAAAATCAGTCATAAGGATGTTGGATGTTGTGGTTGTGTTGCTGATATGTGGTTGCCATTGATGTCAACACTAGTAGCCTTCAATACATCAGAAGTTGTATATGTCTAGGATATTGAGAAAATTGTTGAAAGAAGTGTTCCAAGTTCTCTGTGGAACTATGAAGGTCATGAAGGTGTATTGTTTTGTACATTTAAGATAAATTGGTGTGCATTAAAGGGTTTTCTGTTGAGTATATCTAGTTCATCCATCAAAATTTTTAGAGGTCCACGTGAAGATCTGATCATGTAGTGAATAGTTGTGTTTCTTGCTTACTTTGTGTATTATGTGTCGTTGTTCCCGAATGAAGTTTTTGTGTGTTTCTCGCGGGTTAGTGATGTTTCTCCCGTTAGTTCTTTTGTTTTGGATGCTTCTAGATCTCGCTTATCTTTGTGGTACGTCCACATTGATTCGTGTGTTTGTGGTCAAATATTTTTCTCTGTATGTTTGGTTTTTCATGTTCTTGGCCGACATGATGGTAGTAGCGTGTTGTGGATCTTCGAGGTGGAATTAATTGAAATATTTTTGTGTTGAAGTTGTTATTTTGGGTCTCCACTATGTTGTGGCTGACCTTGGTGGATTCACATTGCAAATTTATTTGTGATTTGGTTGACTTTGAAAATATGTTTTATATTTTCTAGTCGACTAAGCTGATGAAATCTCATTGTGGATATATAAGAGTGATTGTTTGAGAAAATTCCTTAGTGTGTGCATTAGAGCGAATGTATGCTAGAGGAAGTGAAGATGTGTGAATAGTGTTCCTATCATTTGATTGCAGAGTAGAGTGAGAAGAAGTGAAGAATGTTTTTCTATGCTTAATTGGAATTGTAATTAGGCTTGTGTAGAAGCTATTCTTTCAGTTCGTATCTTGTGGATCTAATCCATATTGTTGTATTGTTGGGTAGAGCCCCTCTTGTATTTGAGCAGTTAGGTGCATGAATGCGCCTACCATTCCTAGCCATTTCAATATAATTCCCCAATGGTATAATATTATGGACTAACATCCACCGTGGTTTTTCCCTTAACAGGGTTTCCATGTAAAAATCCTGGTGTTCTCTATGTTTCTGATGTGTTGATTGTTCATGGTTTATTATTCATTCATCAGATCTGAGATTAAGTAAAGTAAGGTTTGAAAAGTTTTAATATTCTGTGACAATTGATTCACTCCCCCCCTCTGAGTTGTCTATCCTTGTATTTCCAACAATTGGTACCAGAGAAGGTTCCTCCGAAGAAGTTTAAAAGATTGAGGTGATCCGAGATGGCTTTATACAAGAAGGACAATCCTAGATTTGATGGAACAAACTACTCATTGTGGAAAGCTAGGATGGAGTGTCATTTGAAGTTCATTGGTGAACCTTTCTAGAAAATTACAAAGAATGAATATGTTATTCCTCAGAATAACCTCCACCACCAACTAGTTAAAGAGGCTAAGAATGTAATGTTTAAGCCATGGAATCTTTGTTGAGTGCTCCAAAAATTTGAAAATGCAATGTGTTAGGTATGAAGATTAGCCTCATGAGACGTGGACGAATCCAGAAACTTGTATGAAGGAGATGCATGTGAAAATGGCCAAGCCACGAGTTTCGAGCAAGGGGCATGAAAAATTTGAAGATGGGTGAAGATGAAAATATTTCTTCTTTTATGCAGAAAGTAAATGAAATAGTGTTGGGTATTAGATGTGTTGGTGGAACTCTGGAAGAGGAATAAATTGTGGCTAAGGTTCTCAGATCATTTCCTACCTCCTACAAAGCAAAGGATCATGCTATTGAAGAATTCAGATCATTGACGAATGTGACAAGAGATACACTGATTGGAAAACTTCTTACTTTTGAGTTGAGAAAATTTGGTGATTTTGTTCCTAAGAATGAAACTGCATTCAAGGTTATTGTATCCAGAAGAGACAAGCAATATTTGATCCAAGAGAGAGTTCTAGAAAGACATTCAAGTATGAGGAAGAAATGAAACAACTTGAAGAAGAAGAAAAAGAACTAGAAGAATTGGAAGCACTGATTGTGAAGATAGAAGGTAGAGGACAAGGAAAGTTTCCTATCAAATGTTTTTCTTGTAGTAAAATTGGTCATTTTGCATCAAGATGTCTTGAAAGTCCCTAGATCTAAACCTTACAAATCTAGATTCCAAAAGAAATGTTACTTTATTGAAGAAGGAGTGACTGATGATGAGTCTGACAAAGATAATGGAAATGAAGATGGTTGGGTCTTCATTGCTATCAAGGAGAATAGTCCTGAGGCTATTGGATCTGCCAAAATTGAGAAAGCTCTTGCAACTCAAATTGAAGAAAAGGATGAGTGGGTCATTGATAGTGAATTCTCACATCATATGACCGGTGACAAGAAAATCTTGGTGTAAGTCTAGGAGAAGGCGGATGGTGGAGTAGTGAGATTTGGTGATAACAATGCTGTGCGGATTCATGGCGAGGATGTATTTCTTTCTTGGTGGTAAGCATAGCACTAATGATGTTCTCTATGTTGAAGGCTTGGAGCATAATCTGTTAAGTGTTGGACAAATGGTGGACATAGGTTATGATCTCCAGTTCAAAGATAGAACATGTAAGATATTTGGAAACTCTAGAAATGTAATTGCTTCTCGTAAACTGACAAAAGGTAATATTTTTCATTTGAATGTTGCTAGTGAAAGTTGTTTGATTGCTCAAGTAGATGAAAGTTGGTTATGGAATAGAAGGTTTTATCATGTGAAATTTGATAACATTTCTTGTGTACTAGTTCCTCAAGTAGTAAGAGATTTTCTAAGTCAAAGCTTTGCTAAAGCACAATCGGTAAGGAGTGTCAGATGGGTAAATAGCCTAGAGTCTCCTTCTGGAGCAAACAATTTTGAACATTCAAATGATTTGTTGGAGCTGCTACATACTAACCTTTGTGGTCCCTCCAGAGTCAGAAGTATTCATGGAGAAAGTTACTTCATGTTGATCACTGATGATTACTCTAGAATGATATGTAATGCCCTCTTAAGAGAAAAAACGTGAAGCAATAGAAAAGTTCAAAAGTTTCAAGGCTATGGCGGTGAGGAATGTAAAAGGGTCCGAAAATAAAATGCTTATTGGTCGCATTAGGTGGTGAGTTCAATTCCGTGGAGTTTAAATATTTTTGTGATGAGCATGGAATCAGAAGACAATTATCTACTCCTCGAACCCCTTAATAGAATGGTGTTGCAAAAAGGAAGAACAAAAAAAATTTGGATGTTGCTAGAACAATGATGATTGAAGGAAATGTGTCTCAAATGTATTGGAGTGAAGTTGTAAGCACTGTTTTGTACACTTTGAACCGAGTAAATGCGAATGGTAATACTAGTAAGACTCCTTTTGAGCTATGGTTTGGTTATAAGCCTACTGTTAAATACTTCAAGGTCTTTGGAAGCAAATGATACATTAAGAGAGATGGTGATATAGGGAAGTTTGAAGCAAGAAGCGATGAAGGAATCTTTCTAGGTTTCTCCACTAGAAGCAAGGCCTATCAGTGCTATAATAGAAGACTGAGAAAAATGATTGAGAGTGAAAATGTCAATGTTGATGAATATTCCACTAAATCATCCAAATATTGTGGATATGACTTAGATGAAAATAATACAAACCAGCAAGAATAAAAACTGTATTAATAAAAATCAACTTCAAATTGTGCCATATGTTCTGGTAAATCAAGATAGTTAGGAAGTAGAGACAAGTGCAAGTGCAAAAGAAAGAACAAAAGAATTAGAAGTTCAAGAGAACCCTAAAACTCCAAGGTATGTAAATCTAAATCATTCTAAAAATAAAATTATAGGAGATGAGAATAAAGGTGTACAAACTAGAAGAAAGATTGCAAAAGAGTATTGCCTGATTTCCAAGATTGAACCCAAAGATGTCAAATAAGCCTACAATGATGAACATTGGATGGAAGCCAGAAGGAAGAATTAATGTAGATTGAAAAGAACAATACATGGATATTCTGTTCCTTAACAAAAAGACAAAAATGTGATTGGTACTAAATGGTCTTTCGAAGGCTGTAAAATGAACAAGGTGAAAGTTCTGGTCAAGAATAAAGCAAGACTAGTATGTAAGGGTATTCTCGATGGAAGGTATTGATTTTGAAGAAAGTTCCTTGCCCCCGTAATAATCAAGCCGTATGGTTATTTCGCTTATGTTGCATATAAGAACCGGCCAAAGCCCATCGTAAAATGGATGTGGAAGTCTCTTTCCTCAATGGTGAATTAGAAGAAGTTTTGCATCAATAGCCAAAACGGATTTCAATCGATCGATGAGGAAAAACATGGTTCCCATCAAGAAAGCTCCATATGGACAAGCAGTTCTAGAGCTTGGTATGCTAGATTGGACAAATACTTATCAAAGCTTGGATTCAACAAAGGTACTGCTGACAATAACTTGTACTTTAAGTTAGATCATAACAAAGAATTGATTATTGAATTTTTTGTTGATGATATCATTTTTGGAGGAGATGATAACTTGTGCATGAATTTTTCTAATGAAATGAAGAGTGAATTTGAGATGAGTATGATTAGTAAGATGAAGTTCTTCTTAATATTACAAGTTACTTATTAGAAAAGGGGATCTTCTACATCTAGTCCAAAGGCGTAGGTAGAGTTGTTGAAGAAGTTTGGTACGGAAGACTCAAAACCCATTGGTAATTCCATGCAAATCCGCATGTAAGTTGACACAAAATGACAGCCTCCCAAGGCAAACTCAAACAAGGCATAAGATCAATGATCATGGACTACCTCTTACCTAACCCACTTTAACTGCAAAATTCATGAATGTGTCAAAAGTGTGCATGGTTGCTATATTTTAGGCTAATCCAAAAGAATCTCATGTGACTGATGTAAAGAGAATTTTTAGATATATGAAAGGAACGGTTGATTTTTGGCTTTGGTACCCTAAGGATGGTGATCTTACATTAAATGCATATACTGATGCAGATTGGGCATGAGATGTAGATGACAGGAAGAGTACTAGTGGTGGTGCTTTCTTCCTAGGGAAGAAGTTGGTGTCATGGTTGAGTAAAAAGCAAAATTCAATTTCTCTATCTATTGCTGAGGCAGAGTATATTGTTGCTGCAAACAATTGTACTCAAGTGATGTGGATGAAACAAATGTTGAAAGATATCATAGTAGTATATGATGAACTCATTGCCATATACTGTGATAACTCAAGTGGTATAAATATTTCAAAGAATCTGGTACAGCACCCCAAGACCAAGCATATATCATCAAGTTCCACCCTTCTAAGGGAGAAAGTGAGTGAGAAAGAAGTTAGATTGAGCATGTGCCCATGAAAGAGTAGGTTGTACATGTTTCTCACTAAGCCATTGTCAAAGGGATACTTTTGAGTATCTCAGAGGGATGCTAGGGGTAATTACCTCTCTTGATATGAACTAGGATGCATTAATTTGCATCAATCTATGCATTTCATGATCATATTCTAATCTGGATTGATGTTTTTGTGGCTGCTACTTAGGGGGAGTAGTCAGATGTGTAGATATGTGGTTCAGAGCTGGCATGTGGGAATATAATGTTTATCTTTTCCATTGATGTCAAAGGGGGAGAAGTGTAATGTGAAAAATTGTTGCTTATCTGGAGAAGTTCATGAAGAAGAGGCCAAGGAAGAAGAGTCAAAAGAGTGTTGATTATGATTTGGGTTGATGGTGTTTTTCACATCATGTGTTGCCATCAATGCCAAAGGGAGAGATTTTGGATGTTGTGGTTGTGTTGTTGATATGTGGTTGTTACCGGGATGTCAACACCTGACTAGCCATCATCACATCGGGTTGTATATGTCGAGGATATTGGAGAAAATTGTCAAAAGAAGTTGTTTTAGGTTCTTCGCGGAACCGGTGGAAGGTCGAAGGTGTCCTTTTGTACATTGGAAGATCGCCAGTGTGGATTAAAGGTTTTTCTAATTAGTATATCTGCTCCGCTTTCATCCACCCGAAGTTTTATGGTAGGAGGTCCGCATGAAGATCCTCCATCGTAGGTGGAACAGTTGTGTTCTGGCAGTATTTTTGTGTGTTTTGTCAGTGTTCTTGAATGAAGTTTGTATGTTTCTGGTGCTACGGATGTTTCTCTATTAGTTCTTGTTGTTTTTGGATGCTTCTAGATTGTGGTACATCCACATTGATTGGTGTGTTCATGTTTGAATATTTTTCTCTATATGTTCAATTTTTAATGTTCTTGGCCGACATGATGGTAGTAGTGTATTGTGGATCTTCGAGGTGGAATTAATTGAAATATTTTTGTGATTGGAGTTGTTATTTTGGGTCTCCACTATGCTGTGGCCGACCTTGGTGGATTCGCATTGCAAATTTATTTGTGATTTGGCTGACTTTGAAAATATGTTTTATATTTTCTAGCCGACTAAGTTGTTGATGAAATCTCATGTTGTGGATATATAAGAGTGATTGTTTGAGCAAAGTTAGTGTGTGTATTAGAGAAAATGTATTCTAGAGAAAGTGCAGATGTGTGAATAGTGTTCTTATCATTCAATTGCAGAGCAGAGTGAGAAGAAGGTTGAGCAAAGAGTGAAGAAGGTTTTTTTGTGCTTAATTGGAACTGTAATCAGGCTTGTGTAGAAGCTATTCTTTCAGTTCATACTTTGTGGATCTAATCCATATTGTTGTATTGTTGGGCAGTGAGCCCTCTTGTATTTGAGTAGTGAACTCTAGAAAGTGTGCCTGAATGCATGTGCATTCCCATTATTTTCTCATTATACTTTTAACAGGGTATAATATTGTGGACTAACATCCACCATGGTTTTCCCCTAACAGGGTTTCCACGTAAAAATCTCGGTGTTCTCTGTGCTTCTAATGTGTTGATTGTTCATGGTTTATTATTCATTGATCAGATCTAAGATTAAGTAAAGTATGGTTTGAAATTTTTTAATATTCTATGACAACTGATTCACCCCCCCCCCTCTCAGTTGTTTGTCCTTGTTTTTCCAACAAAGGAAAGGATGTCGAGAGGTTCTAGCACAGATATTTGATAGACTAGAGAAGTATCAAGTGAGGCTTAATCCAAAGAAATACATATTTGGTGTCACTTTAGAAAAAATATTAGGATACATAGAGTCTCATAGAGGTATTCAAGTGGACCCAACAAAATTCAAAGCAATTATTGATATTCCTCCTCCAAAAACTCTAAAGCAACTTCATAGTCTCCAAGGGAGACTATAATCCATAAAAAGATTTATAACACAACTAGTAGATAAGTATCACCCATTTACTCATCTCCTACACAAGGATGTTACATTCAAATGGGATGAGAAATGTCAGCAAGCTTTCTAGTAGCTTAAGTATTACCTAGCATCACCTATAGTATTAATGCCTCCAATTCTAGGTAGATCATTGATATTATCATCTCTACTACATCAACAACATTAGGCTTTCTCTTGGCACTACACGATGACTCTGGAAAAGAGAGATCACCCTATTACATTAGTTGAACAAATTAGTAGCCTATGGCTCTTAATTACACTCTCATTGAGTGAGCATGTCTAGTAGTCATCTTTGCTTCACAAAATGTTTAACACTACATGCTCAACTGCCAAGTTAAACTTATCTTTAAGGTAGACTCGTTAAAGTATCTACTATCCAAAGTAACACTCACAAGCCACATGGCTAAATGGGTTATGATACTTAGGGAATTTGACATAGAGTATATAGACAAGAAAACAATCAAAGGGAAAGTTATAGCAGATCAGTTAGCGGAGGCACCATTATATGATGAGAGTCCCCTCATATTAAATTTTATACATGAGGAAATCCTCACTATAACTCCCACAAGTCAATCAAATTTATACTTTGATGGATCACATACCCAACATGGTTCAAGGGTAGGAGTCCTATTTTATCACACCTCAAGGTGATTGTATACCAAAGTCATATCGGTTAGCATTTCCATGCACAAATAACATAGCCAAATATGAAGCATTGATTTCAAGACTAAAGATGGCTATATAATGGAAAATCAAAAAGTTACAGGTCTACACTGATTCACAACTAGTGGTTAGACAAGTCAATGATAACTACCAGACAAAAGATGACAAATTTCTCCCATATAAAAGAATGGTTAATAGTGTCAAACAATATTTCACTACTATCTCATTTGAGCAAATACCTAGAGTCAATAATAAGGTTGCAGACATTATGGAAACTATAAGGTCTCTCCTAGACATGCCTCATAATAGTCGTGTGAGTTTCTCATGGAACAATTATTGATGTCAGCATTCAAGGTCCTTGAATCCAAATTTATGTGTAAAATTGTTAGTCCTAATTCCCCTTGGTACTACAATATTTATACTTATCTACAAAATGGTACCATACCACCTATCCTTACAATGAACCTTAAGAAAACCTTCATATGTTGATCTCACTTCATCATTCTTGGTGATAACCTTTACCGAAAGAATCTCGATGGTATATTACTTAGATTTCTGAACTTGGAAGAAGCTATAACTACCCTACGTGAGGTACATGAAGGTTTTTTTGGGTCACATTCTAGTGGCCCTACCCTCATTAAGAATCTATTGAGAAAAAGATACTTTTGTACTACTATGGATCATGAGGCACACCAATTTTCTAAGAAGTGTTTACAATGTCAAAAAAATGGTGATCTTATTCATGTACTAGCACAAGAGTTGTAGCCTATCACTACCTCGTGGCCCTTTTCACAATGGGGGCTCGACCTCATAGGAAATATCTCTCCCATATCCTCCAACGATCACAAACTTATCATAACTGACACTGAGTAATCTACGAAGTGGATATAAGCCATCCCCCTCACCTACATTATCAACAAAAAAAATCCAAGTTCATCCTAAAGTATCCAATTTGTCAGTATGGTGTCACCCATTCCATCATCACATATAATGGCACAACCTTCAAAAATCAAGATGTCCAAAATCTTTTCTCCCAATTTTATATTCAACATTGCTTTTCCACACCCTATTACCCTAGGGAAATGATCAAGTTGGAGCATCTAATAAAAATATCCTCAATATTCTCAAAAAGATAGTTAATGATGTTAGTCATGGCTGGCACCTCAAGCTTAATCTATCCTTATGGTCCTATCATACTAGTGTTTGAATGCCTACTAGTGCTACACCATATTCCCTAGTTTATGGTACCGAGGAAATCTTGCCTATCGAGATCGAACTTCCTTCATTAAGAGTATCCTTACAACATCTTGTGGACAATGAAGGATACAGAGTATCCATATTACATGAGCTAGAATTTCTAGATGAAATACATCTAAGTGCACTTAATCATCTTCAAGCTTACCAAAATTATCTTCATCATAGTTATAACAAGAAGATCAAGAATAGAAACTTCCAAGTAGGTGATCTAGTCCTCAAGGAAAATCACAAGAACCAACTAGATCAAGACAAAAAGGGAAAATTTAAACTAAATTGGTTGGGACCATTTATAGTCACAACAAGATATGCCTCAGGAGCCTATCAACAAGATCTGAAGGTGAGCCCTTACAAGAGCCCATCAACAACAGTCATCTCAAGTGGTTCTATGCTTAAACCCATCAAGGTATCCCATCAAAAATAAAATAAATACAAATAGTAAAGATAAAAGATCAGCCTCTAGTTAAAACCACTTTGATGGCGCTTTGGACAAGTACCTTGGTGAAATCTTGGCAAATAGGTGTCATATGTAATGAGCTCCATCTACTATCTATCAAAATTATTTTCCATTCCATCCATAATAAATCCAATATTTTATCCATATTTGTCCATCCATCTACCATATTATCACCTACGCACCTAGCATGGCTTGGTAATTTACCAGTATCTAGCATTACCTATATCACCTAATATCAGCCTAGGATCACCTTATCTAGTCCATGATAAAATGATCCTACATCCAACTAGGAAATTTTTTTCCTAAACCTAGTAGCTGGATTGGATCCTTGTTTATTACCTTAAATATGAAAATGCAA
>VDFB02270651.1:341918346-341954162 GCA_007258455.2 Sequoia sempervirens | reverse complement strand
GGGTATTGTGAAGCATGCCAAAGTGCATGTTGTCAAGGTAAAATAAAAAGAGAATAGAGAAGAAGAATGAAAAACCCTAGAGAAATCATATTTATGTTGGGAAAAAAGCAAGACATCTTACAACCAGTATAAGGAAGAACATTGATGATTATGAAGAATCTAGAAGGTTGTTGTTGGGATCCTACAATAACACAAAGACTCCACTACCACTGTGACCCTCTAAAATTCTAGCAATCATATCAGATCTATCAAACCTGACCATTAACTTGGATGATATGTATATTGAATTTTTGAAAACTCTAGAAGAGGTGTTATCTATTCAAGTAGAATACTTAGAATAATTAGTCAACAAAAGTATAAGGAAATTAAATGAATAAGAAATAAGGAAAATTAAAGAGAACAAATTGAATTTGGGTAAAGAATTACATTCAAAAACAAACAAAAAAATTCCACTAACAAATAAGAAAGTGAAAAGGTATCTTGAAGATTCACAACCCCCCCAACCAGTACCTATCCCCTAAGCCATATAAGAGTGGAAGAATTTTGAAAGAAGAAATATTGCAAAGTAAAGAAAAAAAAGAGAGAGAAGGAAAAGAAGTAGAGTGGGAGGAGATACTTGGGAAAGAGTAATTTGATATAAAATTAGAAAGAGATAATGGTAGAGATCAAAAACCCTATATTGTTAGGAAATTAAAGAAAGAAAAGGAAGAAATGCATAGTCCAGAAAACCAAAAACTTACAGTAGGAAGAAATAAGAACAATTTGGAATCCACAATCAAAATCCTGGTATTTGGAAGAGATAAAACCAAATTTGTGGAACATATATTTCTATTAGAATCTCTATGGGAAAGACAATACATTAATGAGGACAAACCAAAACTATTAGATTTTGTATCTTCACTAAGGAAGGAAGTACTAGACTAGTATAAAAAGACCTATCCAAAACATGGGAAAAGTTGGAATGATGTAAAACAAGATTTCCTAGAAAAAATTGACACTCTGGATATTCCTACAGAGAGTGTTAGATAAATGGGGGATTTGATGCAAGAAGAAGAAGAATTAGTCAAAACATATGACAAAATATTTAAACAAGTCTAACACAAATTGGACCTGAACCTCTCACAGAGTGACAAAATATTGAATGGTTCATTTTTGGGCTACAAAAATATGTAAAAGAAGCCTTGTATGGAAGAATATCCAATAATTATATGGATTTGATCACAATGGAATACTACATAGAAGCCCAAAAATGGTGCAGACCCCAAAAAATTAATATCAAAGAGAACCTTGAGAGATTGCAATTAGTAGTAGAAAAACTAACTATACAAAATGGAATTTTGGCAAGAGGAGAAGTAAAGAAAAGTAAAGAAATATGGTGCACATATTTTTCAAGGGAAGGTCACCTCTAGAATGATTTACCTAAATCCCAAGGAGAAATAACTACAGTAGCACTACATGAAGAATTGAAAATGTTATTGGCCAAAACAAATACATTATATGGTGGAACTTACCAAGAATGGGATAGTCACCTCACTGAGTATTTCCTTGCAAACCAATTTAAAATTTGGAACACATTGAGTCATCCTAATCCAATATTACCTATGAACTATAATTGTGACCCAAACATGGATAGAAAAAGGGAATACTTAAGGGACTTGTAGAAGGACCTCTTTATGACACAGACTACAGACATCCACCTTGGAGAGATAACAGAAGTGCTTATGCATTACAGAATAATCCACCATGAGACTACATATGAGATAATAGGAAATAAAACTATAGAGGAGGAAGAGGATGTGGTAGAAACAACCACCAAAGAAGTGAGGCAACATGCTATAATTTCATAAAGATAGGCCATTATGCTACAAAGTGTTGGGCAGGAAAGAAAAGGAAATGTCCATTTTACAGAGATGATTCTCATGATATTGTAGATGGAATCATTATAGCCTTATTGATGATTTTAAATCTCACCACTACTACATAATCACACTATCCTCACCATCAATGTCCTATTATGTTATCCTAAACTTATAGATTGGGACCAACAAGGATCTATACCTCGTGATATGTTCCAAAATGATGAGGAATTTGTTGAATTCGTGGGATTCCATGACAACCTACCTCCAAGTGATCAAATTTTAGGTTTTTTTAAGTATTAAATTTTGATCCCTACTTTAGGAAAAAGATGAGCTCCTTAGTTCCAAAGCTAGAAAAAATCAAAAGTAATAAAGGGTTCCCTAGTGAAAATCTCTTTGAGGAGCTATCAAACTCAAAAAAAAAAGTAAAAATAAAGGATGTATCTCCAAATAAAAACCTACTTGAGGTGTCATAATATGAGAAACTTAGTCTTCCCCCAATGGCATCCCAATTGTAAGATACTAGTTAGATATACATTGTAAATAAATCTAGGCACCAAAATAGAGCAAAAAATCATATATATTGCAATTTCCCTCTCATTTGAGAAACAAAAAACTCTATCATTTGTCTTACATAAGTCATATAATAAATTTTCATGGTAATATGTAGATATACCTATATTTGATCCATCTTTAGTGGTACATCATCTTGTGGTACACACCAATGCTAAACTCGTCAAAAAACTTAGAGATAATTCATCCTCATGTAGCACTTTTGGTTAAAGAGGAACTAAAGAAGTTACTGCAAGTGGGCCTCATTTGAGTAATCAGTTATCTACAATAAATTTCTAAGGTTATTCTAGCTCCTAATCACATTGGGGGCATCTTTTTTTATACTAATTTTAGATATATGAATAAATCATACCCTAATGATGACTTCATGCTCCCTAATATAAACACGATCATTGATCTCACTATGGGACATGAAATTTTATCACTTATGGATGGATTTTTGTATGCAATCAAATTTATATAGCCACAAAGAACTGACATAAAAAAATATCACTCCTTTGTGAATCTTTTGCTATCAAGCAATGCCTTTGGCCTTAAAAATATAGAAGTCACCTATCAATGTGTCATGCCAATTTTATTTCATGACCTCATACATGTCATCATAGAGGACTATGTAGACTATCTCCTAGGAAAATATAAAACAAGAGATGAAAACCCCAAAGTCTTCGAGCATATATTTGATTAATCAGTTGAATATCAAGTACATCTCAATTGAAAGAAATATGTCCTTTGTGTCACCTCTTCTCACATCAATGAATAGAGGTTGATGTAGAAAAAATTTAAGCTATTATATAAATACCTCCTCCAAAGACCTTAAAATAGTTGCATGATCTTTAAGGTAAGTTTCAAGCAATCAATTACTTTATCACACAACTTGCAAATAAATCCCAACCATTTCCCCATTTCCTCTACAAGAATGGAGTATTTTGATGGGACATCTCTTATCAACAAGATTTTGATTGGGAAAATATTATTTATCCTCAACACTTGTGCTTATGGATCATATTGGCGATATAAGTTGTAGAGCCCAAATACCTAAGGTTTGATAATCACCCAAGTTCCAACAGTGTCAAACTTAGGAAGATTGTCATAAACCTATATTCATGTTAGGAAACTTAGGACTAATTATTGAGGTGGATAAGACCTCCTTTTCTTCTAGCTCTACAAGACCAAGGGGGGTTTTCTTAAGGTGCTAGGATATATATTACCACACAAAAACACTCATCTTGACACAAACCATGCATTCCCATTTGCATAGTCCACCCCTATTATAATTGTCACTTCATGCCTATATGCTAGTTTGGCGGACCTCAAGGTTAAACACCTCATTAAAATAGATTATCTACCATTAAATGTTTAGGAATGTGCTTTATAATAACCCCTTATACTATTATATGCATTCATACATGGAAATGGAACACACTGTTGTGTAGAAAAATGTGCACCTTTTACATTTTCACACTATGTTTGCATCCACTTAATTAATTGGACTTAACTAAGCCTTTAATTGACACAATTATACATTTAAAAGCCTAATTAATTTGGTTTTCCAAAAGGGAAACCCACATTTAATCAATGCCTGCACTTAATTACACAACTTGGAAAATGTGTGTCCTAGGTTTAGGGCCTAGGACCCATTCGCCCGAATGGGTCCTCCTTAATTCTCTAGATCCATTTTTTTAATATTTTTTTGGTGGTATTTTTATGATCTAAATTCAAATTACAAATGTTGGCTTGTGATGTTTAATTGTTAGGTAATTAAGGAAATGCCTATAAATGCAAGGTCTTTTTATCAATTCAAATCTAACAAGCTAGAGGTGAACTTCACAAGAGAAAATATTATTGTCAAGAGCCTTGGAGAGTAGATTTATCAGTCATTTATTGCAGCATTCAAGATCTTATCATGATGTCAATATTTTTGTGTGTTCATGCATGTTTTTGAGCTAACATTGTGATGTAGGTTTCAAGTTTTCAAGCATCAAATCAAGTGTCAAATCAAGCATCCAATCAATCCATTTCATGCAAGATCTAATCCTTAGAGAGATGTGTTAGAATTCAGTCCTCTAAGGCCAACCATTAAGGGTTTGGTGAGTTGTGACATAACATTGTTCATTCATCAATTCCTTCATTTTGTCATTATTTTATTATCAAGGTTTAATTACCAAATTAGGGTTTGACCAAGGAAAACCCCTATTCACCCAAAAACAAACAATTTTCCCTCTCTTTGTGTATGTGCATATTTTTCAGGTGAAGAAGGATTGAAATTGGATCAAAAGTGCAATTTTGCAAAGTTGTCAAAGTTTTCAATATTGTTGTCAAGACATGGAAACTCAGATCTTGAATTTATTTCTAAATTTCAACCAATGAAACTTGGGGAAAACAGCATCTCAAATCCATCTCCAGAGGACCCCCGAAGCTCAGAAAAATCCATGTACAAAGACCCATTCACCCTTGGGTGAATGAGTCCTAGCAAGATGCTTTGCGACATTTTTGGTGATAGGTACATAGCAATTTAAACTTCTCATATTTACCAAAAGATTGTTGTTTCTATTAGTATTATGTTTTATCTTTGCATTACAAGTGTTACTTTACATAATTGAGTTCATTTTTATTTCATTTTCATCTCCCAAAAGTGGATTTCAGTCATATTTTACCATTTTTTTCATAAGGAAAACAACAAGATCTTCCAATAGGGTTGACTCACCTAAGGGTTGAAAGTCAATCCTACCTTTGGAGATCTCTTTACCTAATAAAAATGAAGAAAGTGTAGGTGTATACATCCATTCAACCATTCCATTTTGGATCACTTACCTCCTTTTTCTATGTTTCACACACAAACAAATAAAAATGTAAATATGCTTAGATTGATTTATTTTGAGTGTGTTGAGGATGATGGGGAGAGTAAACTAGTCACACGCTAGTTCCTTTATCCATTTCAGCAACAGAGTCATTGAATTTAGTCAAACATGTAATAATTCAAACCAAGGTGATGTCTTGATCAAAACAACACAAAAGGATATACTTTTTAGAATGCACATGCAAGTTGGGCTCTACACATACATTCATATAAAAAAATGGATGGTTGTAAAATATTAAGTGATTATATATAGTAATACATGTGCATGCACATACATTTCATATATTGTGTTGAACAAATACTTCACAAAGGCTTTGCAAGGATTTTATAGTCTTCTAGCTAGCCAAACACAAATCCAAAAATGCATATCACACACAAAGAGACACTCAATGAAGGTTTATTTTTAGATTAATCACTTTACCTACAAAAGTTACAAATTTTATTACAAATTTAGGATACACTAAGATTGTTACAATATCAAAATTATACTACCTAGAACTGGAAATTGAAACCCTAGGGCTTCTTGTCAACATTTTTCTCTTGTTGGTTATGTAATTGCTCCTCATTAGTTGAGAAATATTATCCTCTAATATAATTTGATATCCTTCTCCTTTTAAACTGGTGACCAAGGCAGATATAGCTATGAAAAGAAGGTGTGCAATCTATTAGAAGGTTGTGCCACAACAAAAAACCCTAATCGCAAGCACAGCCAATGGCCAAACAACATGCATCTTCTATAAATTCAATTTGGCCACCAAGAAGTGTGAAAGAACATTCCTCTAACCCTTTCCATGCCTAATAATTAATGATTCATGGGTTTGTGCATGAGATTGAGTGAAAAAACACACAAAATGTGTTGAAATCACATCTTAGAGGTTTTACTTGGTAGAAAGGGTTTGAAAATAATAAATGAAGTATGGGTGCTACTATTTTACATGAAACCATACCAAAATAAATTTAAAATATTCATGGAATCCCTATGGTGCAAGAACTGGGTAGTTACAAAGGTGGTTGTGTGTTAATGGTGCTATGGAGGGAGCTATCCTTTCATTTTGACCTTTTATGAAAAATTGAACCCCATGTGGATATGCAAGAATCAAACCTCCATGTGGATATATCCATATCAATCCTTTATCCTTTCCACTTGAGTCTTCATTTCCTTTCTTTTCTTCAGCACTTTAACCTCTATCAGGGTCTAAGCTTGAACTAGGAATCCATCGAAGGTTCCTAGGACCAAAGAACCCTCTAATCTTTTCTTTCTCTCCTTTCATACTTTCTTTACCTTATTTCACCTTTACCATAGTCATCAGGGCTTAGAGGGGTAGTAGGAATTTGTCAAAACTCCCATGGTCATCTGGCCCAAGACTAGTTCAATAACAAATTCATGCATAGAAAGTTTGCTTGAATATACCTACAACCCTTGAATTTTGTGGAGATCTCTTGTGCTATTGAACATCACTAAGCAACATCATTAAAATAACCAATTCAATTAATCTTTTCCACCTTGTATTATTTTTCCCCTTTATTGGCTTTTGTAGAAATTTTACCTCCATGTGAATCTTGCAGAATGTTGGTCTCCTAGTGAATATTGTGAAACATTGGCCTACATTGGAGCATTGAATTGCTACTATACTAAACTTATTGAGAAATTAACTAGTTCACTTACCTTGTTCCACAAAGGGAGTTAGCCATTGGGTTCTCGCAAATGCAAAAATTGATTCAATGTTGGTTGCATAGGGAAAGATATTTGAACTGGCTAAAATATTGTACCGGTTGAGAAGAGTCTAATTCATTGACCAAGATATGCCCACAAATGGAAAAATTATTTGGTACTAGTCATGCAAGAAAATACCTTGGAACTGGCTAAAAAATCCTCGTAAAAGGTTAGTTGGAGACCCTAATCATGAAAGTGCATAACCTATCCAATTTTTACTCAAATTTCTTCAAATTTAAATTAGGGATACTCATTTTGGAATTCTATAAGGTGTAAACCTTTAGTAACCCCCACATTTAGTCATTTTTTTTTCTTTTTGACTTTGGTAATTGGGCTTGAAGAAAGGAATGAATGTGATGACTAAAAAGGAACGTCTTAAACATAAAAAAAACCCATGTAGATTATATCAGATTGGTTATAAATGATAGGAAATTAAATGCATGAAAAAAGAGGAAAAGAGCATACCATAATATCATAACAAGGAAAAATGAGACACAACAAAAGGGGTGCCAACATTGGCTTTAGTTGGGGATGTGTGTCTCTTATAGGCATAGTGAGAATCCAAATCTTTGAGAGCATATCAAAAATGGGGAACAAAAGGGACAAGGAATAATTGAAAAAAAATCATGATAAATAAGGGTCATGATGACACAAGGGAAATAATATGTACAAGGAAAGACAACAAATTGCAATCAATGACATGAAGGCACATAAATTTGAAGATATGGAAACACAACATACCACATTATTTTTCAAGTCAAATCCTGGATGAATATTAAGACACATGGTCATGAGCAAGCTACCATAATTTTTTCCCTTTGTCAAACACCCTCTTATTAAATTAAATGAATTTCCTCAACCTAAAACTATTTCCCTCGCATAGCTATAACAAATGTAACTTCCTATCTACATGCACCAACTTGCAAATTATCCCCAAATAATGAAGGAAAATTCCACCTTCAACATCACCACCATAGGACAACCATTAATAATAGGTTTTAAACCTATTCCATGACATATCATGTATGCACATAATAGTTGGGCCATTTTTTTTTAAACTAGGTTAGTATCAAAAGAATTAAAACCCATTGAAGGAGGTGAAATTCCCTCACACGTGAGCATATTGTTGCCATATTCACTAAACTTCTTATTTTAATTCAGTAAAAAATAGAATACATCCCATTCACATGGAAAATAAAACTATGCATAATGACATTGTTGATTCATGTAATGAAAATATCTCTCCTACAAATCAAATTGAAAGAATTGACACACTATGAAATTGAGAAACGCGTTCATCTTCCTTTTAGAATATGTGTTTTTGTTCAATAGTATTAACATATGTATGTTGGACCCATAGAAATTATTCTAATTCAAGCACATCATCATCCATAGTAGTAGAATAATAAACCTCAAAAAGGAAAGCTCCATAATCATCATTATCTTCATTAAGGCCTTGGATACTAGGTGGCCAATATACATCACTATCACACATGTTGATGCACCCTACGTCTATATCACACATTTGATCCATTTATTCATTACCATCATCAGTATATAAATTAGTAATTTGAGACACCTCATATGGAGAACTAAATTCCTCAAATTGTCTCTCTATTTTAAATGTATTTGGATAGTCTGTTGTGTCGTATATGTTGCTAAAAATAGACCTATGATGTACCTCTTCTTTATGTATAGCAATAAAATATCTAATGACCTTATGAAAGCACACTCTACATGAGGAATATAGTAAGCCTCACATCAAATAAATATGTTCGCATATGCATCCACATGATCACCATCTTCAATTTCTTCAAAGTTAAGGTCCTCAAATTGTAAATAATTTATTACACTAAAATTTGTTCCAACAATCTCATCACTAGGTACAACCATGTTTATGCCACTCTCATACAATAAATATGTCACCTTTAATATTGTCACATAATGCACTAGAACCTTCATTTACCTACCTACAAACACAAAAATCACTTGATATTGTGTCTAAACCTGATGCAAAATCCATGCCATCATTATTCATAGTATTTTGTTCATTTCCCACAACCTCCATACTTGAGGATAATGATTTTCCAATCATATTCTTTTTCATTTCCTCAATGAAATAAAGGAATAAATATGCATGTTACATATATTCACCAATTAAAATTTTCCCATATTGAACTCAGAACAATTTCATAAGCCTCAAAGACCATATCAATACATGTAGGAGTGTTAGGTTGGAAGTCACTTGGAATTTTGGAAAGGACAATAAAAAACATGTGATTGAAATCCAAGCTAGACTCTCCCTCTTGTCATCTAATGTCTTCCAAACCTCCAATAAGATGAGTAGGGTCTAAAGATAATTCTTCTCAAATGTAACCACATGATGATCCCAAGAGGAAAAGAAATGATTTGGGAATTAATCATACCAATTATTTTCCTTTCCTATCAATGACCTAACAAAAACCTCATCCACATGTCTTCACCATTAAATTAATATTTTTCCATGAAATTTGAAAATTCCCTGACATACATGTGTCCCCCTCACTACACTAGTACAAAAATAGCAATATGTGACTAAAACAATTACTAAAAAATGCTAATAAATGACTAAACATGGTCACATGACTAGTACTAGTTTATTTCCAGTCATTTATAACGTGACTGAATTGATGACTAAACCTTTTTGAGTCGTTCGATTTATCGATTTGGTTGTTAATTTAGTTGCTCGATTGATCAATTTGGTCATTGGTTTAGTCATCTAAGTGATCAACTTGCTTGTTAATTTAGTCGGTTGATTGATCGATTTGGTCGTTGATGTAGTCATTGATTTGATTGATTTGGCAGTGTGTAATTTAGTCGTTAATTTAGCCATTGAATGTTTTAAACTAGTCACTTATTCAGTAATTTTTTATTCACTGGTATATTTTTTCATTAATTTATTCATTGATTGATGTTAACTGGTCACTTATTTAGTCATTTTTATTCACTAATTTTCGTCTATTGGTAGTGTATTTAGTCATTAATTTTAATCATCATTTTGATCAATTTGGTAGTTTATTTAAATTTTTTTGTTCATTGATTTCTATCAATTGATAGGTATATTGATACATTGTTTATTAATTGCATAATCATTACATTTAGTCATATTTATTAACATTGATTTATGTTAGTCGATAGTATATTTAGTCAATTGGTAGTTTATTTAATTGTTTTTGTTCACTGATTTCTACCTATAAGTGTTGGAAATGAGACAATGCTTTAATTGAGGTTTAAATAGATAAAAACATAGAAAATATAATCAATCATTCATTTGCACATAATGAAATGGCTATTAAGAAGGAAAAATACTAAAATTTTATTGAGAAAACATGTTCTTACATCAGATACAAGACAAAAATGTGTCTTTGCTTTGAAAAATGTATTGTTACAAAGTGTGTTTCTTAGTGTTGTGACTGAGAAAACTAAGTTACAATGCCTTTTTTTGTTATGCAAGATATTACAAATTTGATGAAAATTATATGTTGCAACTTATTTGCAATTGCACATACATGTATGTTGCACTCTCTGCAACTTTTCCTCTTCTCTACACCTCTTTATTTGCTCTGTATTTACTTCTTTTTCTGCACCCCTGTTCTCTACGTCTATTTCTTACACATCAACATATGCCCTCTTCTATAATTCACCAGTTTCAATGAGTGGAACCCAAACAAAAAGATAAAAACATAATCAAGGGGTTTTACATTACAACTGCAGTAAGATAGAACATTCTTTGTTCTACTCACAAAATGTACACCCAAATCAAATTTTCTGGTTTTTATTTGGGTTCAACTTATTCAAGAACGGTACATTCTTTGTCTACAACTTCACTCTCCACACTCTACTGCTGCTAACCCTTCTTTTTCTCTTCTTCATTTACGGTTAACTCTATGTGATTTTTTTCAAATATTTTAGTGGCCACCATATGAAGGTCCCTATTTTCTCTTTCAAATGGATAGCTCCATCTATTTTGTCTCAATGAGGAAGGGGTATGTTACTTGAGACCTGTAAAATACATACATTTGCATCTCATGCTCCTTTCAATGTGACTCCATGTACAATAGATAGTGAGTGAATCCGCCCAATGTCCACAGTAGCACCATCATGCAGATCGAACACCTCAACTGTATCCCCTCTTGGAGTTTATCAACAAATTTCTGCAAAAACAAAAAATAATACACATTATATTGAGATATAAAACACACATTATATTGTTTTTGATAGTTGTATGTAATGTCTTATGTCTTGGAATAAATCAATTTTTGTATGTGCTTTTATAAAACACTCTATTACAACTAAGCTCTAAGCTTCCATATGTAAGCTATATGTTCTCCCTTAATTCCATAATCTATGTATACTAGCTAATTACACTTCACTACTATTCTAACATCCAAATTCTATCAAATAGGTCATGATTACCCTTATTTACATAATAAAACAACCATTACTTATGTGAATGGTACTTACTTGCATGTGGTTTCATAGCACTCACCTTGAGTTCAGCACAACTACCACTATGAATATCATGTGCATTCTCGTCGAGTTCATCATCATAACCACTATCAACTTCATCGCAAACTTTAAGTTGTATAGCTTTGTGGAGAGTTCTATTGACAGGGCCTTTTTCTTTTTGTCCTTCTTTCATATAATTGATCTGCATCATGTGGTTTAATCATCATGAAAAAATTAATATAATTCAAGTAAAGAATGAAAAAGCTATAATTTTTTGTCCAAAAGAACATTTTAAGCATGAAGAATGACAAAACATTGGGATAGATAACTGACAACTATTATATTAATTACCTCAACTTCAGGACAACTAAGACGAATGTGTTGCACATTCTTGTCCACTTCATCACTATCAATATTGGCAGCTTTGTTAACACCCTGAAGGCATTTTTTTTCTGTTGCTTTGCAAAAATTGCTCTGTATGTGGTTTAACCATCATGCAAAAAAATATACAGAGCATTCAATAGTCAAGTAAAGAATGCAAGCTATAAATTTATCCAAAAGAACATTTTTTGGATCACTCCAACAATAAAGAAACTAGGTTGGATTCTCCTATGCTCATATTTCAATAATCTACTTATTAAGAGGAATTTGTATAGAACTACCAAACAAGAAGAAATGAGATCAATAGAGCCTCTTACCTCATTTGAATCCATGGATCTATGCTCATTCCATGCAGAAACCATAGGGTTAACAGTTTCAAACAATTGCGAACCTTGGTGACTAAGACCTAATATGTAATTCATTACCTTTTGGTACCCTTGTTCATATGAGTTGACATGAACTACAAAGGCTCCTATTGGGAATTGAATAGATGGTTGTGAAATCTTTGTCGACTAACTAGATTTCAACTTCATCCTACTCTTAAATTTACTAGCATCTAGTGCTTCCATATAATTGACAATATCTTTTGCACCCTCTTCTTTATTACTATTTTCCACCTAAAATAAAATGTCAATTTCAACCTATAGTCAGTTCAATAAAAAATCAAAATAAATAACACAATGTAAATTGAACCAAAAATCCATACACTTACTAAAAATTTGTCCATTTAGGCATGCAACCCACCTCGGCCAAACGTATATCTAGCCCTCACATTATCTCTTGCTCTCTTGCCTCTGTTACTCTTTACCAAATAGTCTTTGGAATGCATACTTTCTCTTAATGCCTCCCACTCTTTGGGAGATAGACTAGAGTCAAACCTCTCTTTTCCCAACATGATTATTTTCTACACATGTATCTATAATTTTTCATCGAAACTCTCATCCTTTGCTTGTAATATTTTCTAGAGATTTGTCCACTAGTAGTCTCAAAGAATTTTCCATTTTTTGTATAACATTCTCCACAACTCGTGGATCTTGATCTGCAAAATTTGATTTGCAAATATCCAAATGGGCCCTACATCTTACACCCAACTCGGTGGCCCGCCTTGCAGCATTTGGCCTAATGGGCTCACAATCTATCGATACCTCAAGCAAGAATGGATTCTTTCCTTCTATTTTTCTTTCTTTTGCATTCCTCTCAGTAGATTTGTACAAATCCTGACTCAATATTTGTCTTTTGACAAAAGCATCCACATCTTCTATTAAATTACCACTACCAGTATTTTTGGCTGATCCACTACTTCCATCAAAAGTTCTAGATGCAATAGGTGCACTTTGAGGCACAACAAATGCAAGTGATCTCTCTTCATGACTTTCATTAACTGGAACTTCATGCTCCTTCGCCACATCAGGTGTGGCATGAGTAGGTAGATTAGTACCTGTCTTCATGGATTCCACATTATGAAACACATCCTTTAATGTTGAAAAAAGCATCTGCAAACTTGCTATCCCTTTGCCCTGATGTTTTTCAATAATCTCTCTTAGACTTAGTCCTAAGAGATCATCACAATGTTGCACATCACCATGTGCTATATCAAGTTGCACATCACCATGTGCTATATCAGGTTGCACATCAACATGTGCTATATCAGGTTGCACATCACCATGTGCTATATTAGGTTGCACATCACCATGTGCTATACCAGGTTGCACATCATCACAACTATCATTTTCACCAACTGCACTTGTTGAATCACAAAAGTGTTGGCTTCTACGAGACAGTGGCACTGTATCTTTTTTTCCTTTTGTTTTTTCTCCACATTTTCTTTGCACTCTTTTTGTTGCCTATAAAACAAAAAAAAAATCATATTATGTCTTATATACATAAAGCTCTTACCTATAAAATTTGATTAAACACTATTAAACTAATAATATACTACTTAATGGATTTACAACTTTCCTTTTCAAACCAAGACTCAAACAATAATCATTATTCTTGGCCACTTTTTCAATATGTGTGCGCTTATATTGTCTCTGGAATTTGAACATTATGATCACTATCATCTAATTTGCGCCTTACAGTCCTTATCTTCATTTTTTGAAGTTCAAATAAACAATAATGTATAAATCAACAACTTGAATCAGTAAAACTTTATTGAGTTCATAAGTTGATAACTGTCAACTTTTCAATCTGCTGATAGCTGCAAATAGAAACTTAAAATAGAATTTAGTTTACAAATTAAAAATAATTTGCTGTCAAAAACCAAGAAAATTTTTACAATTATAGGTATCAGACAAATTTTCCTTAGGGATATATTCACAAGAGAAGAACTCATAAAAACATAACACAAGTAGGATGAAGGAAAAACATAGTCTAGTTCATCATGAGGTGTGTTAAACCTTAAAATTTTGCCTAGTTCCATCATCACAATTAACCTTGAGCTCCATGACCCAAGCCTTGACCCTTATATTCCTTTTTTATTTTTTACTGATAGGTCTGACTGACACTAAAAGACCTATACTTAATGTAAACCGCAATACTATAGGTTAAACAAGTCAAGCTAGCGGTATAGAGGTAAGGTTCCCACTACCCTGCGGTGAAATGCAAAGAAGCATGCGGTATAGCAGTTTATACCCCTCTATCCCGTGGAAGTTATAGAAAGTGGTGGTGATAAAGCAGTATTAAATGCATGAATCACATCAACTGGTTGATTTTGTAAAATCAATGGTGCATATTCAAACTCAAACTACGAGAAAAATATTTGGCATAAGGTTGATATTAATGTTGACATGACTGAGCTCAAAATCCATTAAACCAAGAATTTGACATTCTCTTTGCACTCATTTGCAAAAATTATCATGCGAGGAGCTGGGAGTTCAAGGATTTTAAGCTCTGCAACCATCGTAACCCAGGTAAGTGCACAAAACTCTTGTGAATTAAGTTTTACGAGTACAAGATTGTTTGGAATTTTGCATTTCAAAAGTATAGGAGAAGTAAGATAGTTAAACTATGAATTAAGTTTTATAAGTACAAGATTGTTTGGAATTCTATATTTCAAATACACTAGAGGTAAGATTGTTAAAAATCATGCCACCCAAGAAGAAAGAATCTGAAACTAAAAAGGTCATCATGTCGCCCAAGAATAAAGAATCTCAAACTAAAATTAAAGAATCTAATGTTAAAAATATGTCCTTACACTAGTCTATCATGGATATACTCACTGAATCAATTAAGATAGGATTTAAGAATGTTTTTAATGATGTGGCTCATGGTTGTAGAGATACCCTTATCATATCTCCGGGTGGGAACTATTCTAGTACTTTTATGACAAAAGGGAGGGCAAGATTCTAGTGTCAAATCCATGGGCATTAGACTTGGCCAAGTTAATTATCCCAAATGTTTTTATAGATGTAGAGTTCATCAGAGTATTGGCTTGGAGTTATCATCCTGCTACTAGGTCTGTGAGATTGCCAGATGGTTCACCATTAGTTGTGTTGACTAAAGTGGCCATCATTGAATGTTTTGACCTAAACAAACAAGCCATGACTAAAACTGATTTGCAAAGAAGTAAGAAAGAATATACTAGATTGAGGAAAACCCATAGAAGTGATGAAGTCCCCATTTACATGAAAAGGGGTGTGAACAATAGGGTGATTCCTATATCCCCTTCTGCTACTCAACCATTTGAAGTCTCATATTTCCAATTGATTTTATTTCAAGAAAACCTACTTTGCTCTCTGTCAAGTACTTGGGATAGATGCAGAAGAGTAAATTCTAGTTAGTTTAATGATGATTGCTATGAGGATCCAAAACCTTGAGACAAACATTGAATATGATTTTTCCTTATATCTTGAGAAAGCATTGCATGAAGAATTTTTGCAAATCAGGGAAAATAGAGCGTACATAACATTTAGGAAATTTTCTTAGTTGTGCCACTTGATATTATACCAAAATAAAGATAGATGGAGAAAAAGGATGTGTTTTGGTCATATTGACAAGCAGGGGAATTTTTTGTTAGTGCAACTGTGGTGTTATGTATGGGACAACAGATGTAAGAATTCAAATTATGTGATATTCTATGATGAGTTTGTGTACAGAATTATGAAAGTTCTTGGCCACCAACCACCAATACTACACACACTTGTGCTACAATTTTTAAGACCTTTGGCTTTGAAACCTAAGCAAGGACATACTCATAACTTCAGTGATTGGTTTTTTCTACCAGATACCACAATAATCAAGATTTATGGATGCCCACAGTCCCCACATATACTGCCAAAGTTTGTCCCCCATCAATTAGCCTTTTTAGAGTTCATGTGATAGATTTTATGGATGGAAAAGGATGTCATGAGTAAACAAAGTAAGGGTACATTTCTACCCAATTTGACATGTTGGGAACTATCAATGGGATCTAATACACTTGAAGAGTTGCAGAATTATCTAAAATCAAGGTACTCTTTACAGTCTAGAAAGGAAAGAGCTTTTGACCCTAAGGGTCACATGAATTTTGTAAGATGCACCCTCCTTACCAAGACTATGGTTACTCACCAGATTGACTATGAAGAAGATGTAATCAGAAATTGTTTCACTCCTCAACAGGCATATGACAGGATGAGAAAATGGGAAATTATGAAAAGGTTTAAGGAAGAAAGAAAGATGAAGCACAGTGATTTCTTGGGTTATTTTGTAGAGGAAGTAGATCTTGTCAAGAGGATTGATATGATAATTAATAAGTTTCATGAATTAAATAAGACTACAGAAGCTATGAGGGACCTTGCCAAATTCTCTTCCAAAAGGCTGAGTGGTATGGTAATTACAGAACCAACTCCGGATACTATTTTAGTATGTCATGCTTCTACAGGATCACCTCCTGAACAACCACCTTCTAAAAAACAAAAGACACAAGAGATAGAGCCACTTGTTTCCTATGAAATTAGTGAGAAGGTTGGAGAAATAGAAGAAGCAATTAATGTGTTAAGAAATTTCAAGGATGATGTTGAAGTGGACCAACCTATGCTTGAAACTAAAGCCCACAGGCCTGAAGCTAGAGTCAATATTGAGGTACAAGGAAAAATAAAAATACATGAGGATGATAGGGTAGTTGCAGCTCACAAGTTCTTGGAAGATGATGAATTTGTCAAAACCCCTGAATTTAAAGACTTTTGGGTTAAGATGAAAATGAGAGAGTTTGAAGCAAGGTTTGAAATAAATAAGATGGGAGCTAAGGAATCCTAGCATGACTAGATAGTAGCCCAAACTTTTAATGAATTAAGGATTGATAATATTGATGTCAACCCACAAGAGGCTAGAGAGATGATTTTGAAAAGTAATATACTTATTGTCACTGGTATGGAATTAAAGAAAAAAATTTACTTGATCAAGTGAGAACACGGGAGGACCTAATGTTGATTGTTGAGTTTGACTCAGATGAAGGGGTAAGTTGCACACGGTATAATCCTAAGATTGAAACCTTGGAATTTTGGGCCAAACAAAAGAGTACACAAAAACTTACTAGATGTAGTGCAGGAAATGAAAGGGACAACTATGGTGAAGAAATTAAAGGATACATCTCCTCTAGAAGCTGCAACCATGACAATGCATTTACCTCTGTTCACCCGAGCTATAGTTAAGGAGATGGAAGCTAGATTGGGAGAGTATGAAAAGGAACAGAAGTTTTTAAATGATGAAGTCAATAAATTGTTCATGGAAAATGTGAAGTTGAAGGAACAATTGAAAGGAGCGGGCCCCTCACAAAACAAGGAAATAATGTTATACCAGCATCCTCCTGCTCCACCAGTTGATATAGAAAGTGCTTCTACTGAACAAGTGAGCATTCTTAGACAAGAGATTGAAGAGTTAAAGAAAGCCAACAATGAGGGTAAGGAAGGAGCGAATAAGGAAATTTGCAATGTTTTAGAGAAGGTCCTCGAGCATAGGATAAAGCTAATTGTGGATAAGTTGGAAAGTGTGTATGATTGCTATAGCTCACTAACACAAGCAATTGATAAGATGAAAACACATCTACCCATATTGGATCCCCTTTTTAAGAACTGGAAACCCATACACCACACATTGGTAACCTTGTGCAAAATATTATAGAGGAGTACTAAGGCTCCTGCAACATTAAAACCTACAGAGCAGATGGCCAAAATAGTTATAGATGAATTCTAATATATGCAAGGAGAGGACCAAAAGATCAGAACAAGAATAGATTCATTTCATACTCTGAATTAGTGGTTTGTGCCAAAACTATTGAAAGATGATGACCAATTGAAGGACCTCAATGAATGGAAGAGTGAATTTGGCCATATTGTTCCATAGTGCATCACTCACATACAAAAGGATGGTGAGTTGAGTCTTGATAGGTTTGACTTAATCATGGATGGAGTAATAGCATTGGATGCTAGATATTTGAAGTGTATCATGGATGGCAGGGTGTTACTAAATAGCCAATGGAAGATTCACCTTACAAATATATTAAAAATTCAAGAATAAAAATGGCCACATGATTATACAGTGTACGAGTGGGAGCAGAGGTATATGGGTCCTCCCCCCGAACAATAGGCCTTTGGGCTATCATAGTGGAAGAACTACACATTCAGATACATTAATATGGAGAAAGGACGTTGAATAGATCTTCAGTGATCACGAGTACCTTAGGAAGATTAATGGACTATGGTGTCACGAGTGTTGCGGACTTCATTAGTTATCTACTTTCTTTGTTTTATGTTTTAATAAAAACTAATGTTTAGTCTAGTTTATACAAAGAGGCATGAATTTTGAAAAGATGCCATATTTTGTAACGATCTGAAGCTTGTTGCTTCTCTTATAAAAGAGAAACCAAGACCCAATTTTGATATCATCATCATAGGTATTTATAGAAACATATATGAGGAGACTTATGTTATATTGTAATATCTATTTGAAGCAATCAATGGACAAGAAGATTTAATCCAGTGCTCAAATTCTAGTCTCAATTATTTGTTGATAATATTGTGTATGATTGGATTTTTTATGTATTTTAGGTTGGAATATAGGGGTATTTTATGAATTGGTATCAATTATTTGTTCATAATCATCTACATTGATGATTACATTTCATTGCACATCTTTCAAACTCAAAGAATTACTTCGCATTGCATAACTAATAACTAGATGTTGATTTATGACAAATTTTCAATTACAATATAGTTTTTACAAAGTCAACCTAAGCAGTTATGCAATTACTTCACATTGTATAACTAATAATTAGGAGCAGTTGTCAGTTGCATTTTCTTGTCATGGCATTCCATTAGACCACATTTCTTTGAGGCATTTTTTTGAACAGTTCACTGCATTGTCTATGCTACCACATTTTTCATACATATTGTCTACCAAAGCATTTTATCAAACAGTTCACTTCCTTGTTGCTATAGTTAAAATCCCAAAACAAGTGCTTTCAAACAAGATATGGATGCTTGGAAAAAATCTATCAAAGCATAATAGTAAGCAATAGCATAGACAAGGCAGTGAACTAGTTGAAAAAATGCCTCAAAGAAATGTGGCCTCATGGTGATGGAATGCCATGGCAATCCATAACAATTCGCTTTCCATGGCATTCGTCATGGCATTCCATCACCATGATACCAAATTTCTTTGAGGCATTTTTTACAAAGTTCATTGCCTTGTCTATGCTACCACATTTTTCATACATGTCTACCAAAGTTATAGGCCATATATATGCTCAGCAAGGGTAGGCAGAGAATGCTTTGGAAATTTTAAGGCAACTCACATAAATCCATGTGATTCCCATGCATTTATCAAGATGGATGAGTTATTAATATCGACAGACCCTAGTGCAGCCTTAGATTCTCTTAAGACAGAAAAGTCTCTTCTGAAGCAAAGTAGAGAAGTACCCATTGAATTGTTAAACAACATTTGAGTTCCTCATTTTGAGTGTAATGAAGTAGAGTTGGTTCAACAAACTTTTATGGAGGCATTAGGAAATGGAATTTGGGTTGAATTCATAAATAAAAGCCCCAGTGTCGATTATGCAATTTTTTCTATGTGCTTTAAGGATATGGAATTCTTCCATCGACTAGAAGAAGGTGGTGTTTCACTTGAGTTACCATGGGATAAAGTCACAACACTATTTAATCATGCTAGGTTGTTTGAACAACTACATGATACTGAAAAAGAAAATCTTTTATACAAGACAAAATTGTTCAAGTTCCTAATTATATGGATGCATATCTACATCTTACAACCATGGATCAGGCTCGGAATGAGATCCAACTAAGCCTAGAATTGATTTGGGATGCACTTAAGGTGGATAAAAACTCATCAAATGCTTTATGTGTGCTTGGAAACATGGAACTAAAAATAGATGACTAGCTTAAAGCAAAAGAAATAATTAAAGTAGCACACCAACTTGTCTTGGCTAATGAAGCAAAATGAAAATTTGATGAAGAACGAAGGATTCAGATAGAAAGGAGAAAGCAAGAGGAAGAAATTCGGTGGGTTATGTAACAAGAGGAGCAATTTGAATGTGCAAAGGAATTATGGAAGAGTAAGTGTAAGGACAGGGATGATGATGACGATGAGGCTGGTCAATCTGAGAAGAAACAAAAGAAGGAAAAGAAGAAAAAGAAAAATGATAAGGACCACAAGGCTTATGATTCTTATATGGAGGAACCTAATGTTTCCATGGAAGATGAGGAAAATTATATGAGCGATAAGGCATAAGATGATGCAAAAAATGCCCAAGATCTTCTTGCAGCTACAGGTCTAGAAGACTTTGATGATGGTGAGACAAATTCTCGAGTTTCAATAAAATCACGAAGGAGACATGCATACTTTGATTCTGAAGATGATGAACCATTGTAGAAACATATTCTGAGAGAAGATGATCCATATGATGATGATGTCTAGGCTTCCTGAGCTTTAACCAAACCTAGCTCCTATTTTCCAAAACAAAAATCCCCAAGGCCCATGGGAAATGAATGATGAGCATTTGAGTTTCAACAGACTAAAATAGGTTGCCCATAAAAAACAAGAAAGAGGAAAAAAAAAAAGATAACATACAAATGATTCATTTGAGTTTTTTGATAAGATCTCATTAACTATGTGAAATGGATTTGGAAGGGACAAAGCATATTTGATTGACTAAAATTTTGAGGTAAACTATCCATCATCATTGTATGCATCATCTTCTCTTGGAATCTGTTGAAACTCAAATGCTCATCATTCATTTCCCATGGGTGTTGGGGATTTTTCTCTTGGAAAATAGGAGATAAGTTTGGTTAAAGCTCAGGAATCCTAGACATCATCATCATATGGATCATCTTCTCTCAGACTTTGTTTCTACAATGGTTCGTCATCTTCAGAATCAAAGTATGCATGTCTCCTTCGTGATTTTGTTGAAACTAGAGAATTTGTCTCACCATCATTAGAGTCTTCTAGACCTATAGTTGCAAGATCTTGGGAATTTTCTACATCATCTTGTGCCTTATCACTCATAATTTTCCCCATCATCCATGGAAACATCAGGTTCCTCCATATAAGAATCATAAGCCTTGTGGTCCTTATCCTTCTTCTTTTTTTCTTTTCCTTCTTTTGTTTCTTCTTGGACTGACCAGCCTCATCATCGTCATCATCCCTGCCCTTACACTTACTCTTCCATAATTCCTTCACACATTCAAATTGCTCCTCTTGTTGTATCACCCGCCGAAGTTCTTCCTATTGCTTTCTCCTTTCGATATGAATCCTTTGTTCTTCATTAGCTTTTCATTTTGCTTCATTTGCCAAGACAAGTTGGCGTGCTACTTTAATTGTTTATTTTTCTTTAATTCAGTCATTTGTTTTCAATTCCATGTTTCCAAGCATACATAAAGAATTTGATGATTTTTTATCCACCTTAAGTGTATCCCCAATCAATTCTAGGCTTGGTGTATTGTAGAAATAGATTCCAAGAGAAGATGATGCATACAATGATGATGGATAAGCTACCTCAAAATTTTAGTCAATAAAATATGCTTTGTCCCTTCCAAATCCATTTGACATAGTTAAATGAGATCTTATAATTTGCCTCATCTTCCATGGCAACATCGGGTTCCTCCATATAAGAATCATAAGCCTTGTGATCCTTATCCTTCTTCTTTTTCTTCTTTTCCTTCTTTTGTTTCTTCTCAAACTAACCAACCTCATCATCGTCATCATCCCTGTCCTTACGCTTACTCTTCCATAATTCCTTCACACATTCAAATTGCTCCTCTTGTTGCATCACCCGCCGAAGTTCTTCCTCTTGCTTTCTCCTTTCCATCTGAATCCTTCACTCTTCATTAGCTTTTCATTTTGCTTCATCAACCAAGACAAGTTGGCGTGCTACTTTAATTGTTTCTTTTTCTTTAAGCCAGACATCTATTTTCAGTTCCATGTTTCCAAGCATACATAAAGAATTTGATGAGTTTTTTATCCACCTTAAGTGCATCCCCAATCAATTCTAGGCTTGGTGCATTGTAGAAAAAAATTCCAAGAGAAGATGATGCATACAATGACGATGGATAAGCTACCTCAAAATTTTAGTCAATCAAATATGCTTTGTCCCTTCTAAATCCATTTGACATAGTTAAATGAGATCTTATCAAAAACCTCAAATGAATCATTTGTATATTATCTTTTCATTTTTCTTCTTTCTTGTTTTTCATGAGCAACCTATTTTAGTCTTTATTTTAGAACATTTTTTGTGTCCTTCAATGTATTATGCTTTATCTTTCTATCAGATTATAGATTAAAAGAACCTATAATTGAAAATGGATTAATTCATCTATTTTTATTTTACAGTCCCAAATAGGTGGATTAAATTATTTTGTTAAACAAATCTTGTACAATGTAATGTCCCCTTTTCCAAATGAAACCAAGTTGAAACTCAAATGCTCATAATTCATTTCCCATGGGCTTGGTGTATTTTTCTCTTGGAAAATAGGAGTATAATAATAACTCAAGAGGATCTTAATGTCATAAAAGGGGCCACTTAAGTGTTGGCACAAAGACCATGAAATGTTTATGTTGCAAATGGGGCAGCCATTGTGCTAGCTGAAAGGGGTTAATTTGATATTGCAAAGGAAATTTTTACACAGGTACAAGAAGTTGTTGTAGGAAACATCTTTGTTTAGATGCTTGATGTGTGGGTAAATCTAGCACAAGTACAATTTGTGCTTGCAGTGAAAAATTTTATGTTGCAAATGGGACAGCCATTGTAAAGTGTTGGCATAGAGACCAGGAAATGTTTATGCTACAAATTTGGAAGCCATTATGCTAGCTAAAAGGGGTCAATTTGATATTGCAAAGAAAATATTTACACAAGTACAAGAAGCTGCTATAGGAAACATCTTTGTTCAGATGCTTGATGTGTGGGTAAATCTAGGACATGTTTACTTTGCACAAGGACAGTTTGTGCTTGCAGTGAAAATGTATCAAAATTATTTTAGGAAATTCTATTTTGGCACTGACACCCAAATTTTATTATATTTAGCTTGAACACATTATGAAGTAGAACAGTGGCAAGATTGTAAAAGAAAATTATTAAGAGCAGTAGAACATTATTAAGAGCAATAGATTGTAATGAGCATTTTGAATTTGTGTTTAATGTAATGAGGGTTTTGAATTACGTCTAAATTCACTGCAGAGGGCGTCCCCAAATCCAATTTGGCTACAAAGGGCCTCAGAAAATTCAAATTCATTGCAAAAAAATTCAAATTCCTTGCCCTTGCTCACCTTTTCAGAAGTCTCCAGGTCCTCTCTAAATCCTTATCACCCATGCAAATAGTTGCTATAACTGATCAAAACAACTCATGCTAGGCTAACGAATGAAGCGAGGTCTGCAATGAATGAATGAAGTGAGGCTTGCAATGAACGAATGAAGCGAGGTCTACAGTGAATGAATGAAGCGAGGTCTGCAATGAAGGAATGAAGCGAGGTCAAGCGAGATGGATGAATTTGCAATGAGCATGAATAATCGAGCCAATAATTGGCCGACTTGTTTTTTAAAAAATTTGTCTAATTTGGATTTGATGACTAACTGTTTAGTCATTTTTATTTCTGTGACTAAATAATTTTTTAGTCAATGACCAGATTACTCATTTATAGCTAAGTTGCAAAAAATGAGTATAATTTAGTCATTTTTAGTTGTTGTGACTAAAACTTTTAGTCACCTAGTCATTTATTTTCCAAGTTCTACTAGTGCTATTATCATACCCATCAAACCTACGCATTTGGTTGTATACCTTCCTATCATAATATTCATTTCATAATTAACCCAAGATATGTCTAGATTCTTGTGAAGAGTGTCCCATGGAATGATAAGGGATTAAATCACCTAACCTTTTGTAGTATCAGGGTAGGTATTGGATTGCAAAACTTTGATTCTTTCTTCACATTCCCTCACAAGGTTCTCAAGATCTTTTAACTTATTTTTAAGTATGAATTTTGGTAGATCTAAATGTGAATGTGTATTTGATATTGGATTGTATTAAAAATATGAAAATTCCCTATGGTGTACTATGTTGTGAGTAGGCAACTCAAATTGTTCTTCATCAACATTATGCATAACTTGAAAACCCATATCAATTGCATCATAATCGCCATATTCATATTCTCCATTCATGGAATCATATCCTAATGCAACATATTGATCATCATCATCTTCATAGTACTGAGAACATTCCTCCTCATAAGGAATAACTCCCTCTATACTCACAAAAAAAGGTGCTTGGACTCTTAAGGGTGGCAATTTGAGCATCTTGCAAGCTAGTGTTTTAAAGTTATTATGGTTCTTGCTTAAGGTGGTATAACACCTTCTTATATTCAACATATTCATTACATGACATCTTAGGAGGAGGATATTGGTCAATATCACATGTTTCTACATCTTGATAGCACATGCCAAAATTTTGTGCACCATCTCATTTATCTACATTCATCCTATAAAGAAGCATATTGTGTTGTTCTAATTGGGACTCTTTTTACTCAATAATTGTCATTTTTTTTATATCTCCATTGTGATTTGATCTAACAATTCATCTAGTTCATAATTGCAATCACATAGTGTGTTGGAAGAATGTGAAGAATGGTAATCATGATATGCATTATAATATGTACCCTCGACCCTTCTACCAACTATATCATCTTTCTTCCTAATTAGTCCTCAAAATTTATCTATATTTCCTAAATATTTTGTTACATGAATCTTCAAAATTATACAAGTGTTGATTCCTAAAATAAATGCATGAATTATTGTTACTTGTAGAATAAACCTCTAGGATTTAAGGGGTATGTCTGAGTGACTTTTCATTACTTATATCTTCCCAAGATGAATGTATTCATGCATGTGTGGAAGCTTCATTTTCTTCTTGTTGGTAGATGGGTTTATTTCTTATTTCCATCACAAATCCTTTTAATATGATTAATTCTAGGTCAGCTGAAATATATTTGCCACTCTTCACTTGGAACACATTATCCTCAAGTATGAAGGTTGTAGGAAATTGAAACAAGCAAAGGATGGATTCTATGAACAAGGATTATAGAGAACACTTTATAGATGGTGTTACATAAGCTAATCAGTATGAAATATGTCATAGTGATTGGATCAATCATCTTTCAAATAAGAACTATAAATGTATTATTAAGTTATTTTGATAAGTTCCCCGTTCAATTTTTTTTGAGCAACAACAATTATATCACTTTCCATAATTTCCCAAAAATATTGGAAGAACATAGTAGGAAAACCATCTAGTCTTTAGGCCTTGTAATCCCTAAGATAAAAATAATAGATCTAACTTCCACTTCCATGAAAGGTTTGGTAATAAGGGATTTATTCTCTCCCAAAAGAACTGAGGGGATATAATCAAGCATTTTATCAACAAGAGGGTTATTGGTGCAAAGAGGTTGATTGACTAGGAGGGATTTGAAGTAAGGAATAGCCAATTGTCCTAATTGAGCATCCTCATTGATCTCAAGGCCTCTTTCATCCAAAATTATGGTAATAGTTTTTCTCTTTTTGTGGCATAAGGTAGATTGGTGAAAGAAGGAGGAATTTCTATCCCCCTCCTTAATCCATTGGACTCTAGGACTTTTGTTTCCATAATATCCTTTTTTCTCATAATTTTACTCCAGCCATTGGTTAAATATTATTCTATTATAAGATTTTCCTCATTTTTGCCTCCTCTTACCATAAAATTTTGAGCTTCTTTTAATATATTAAGCATGGTTTTTTATGTTCAAAGACATTTTCAAAAGGATACTTGTTTGAGGCTTCAACTTTGTTTATGATAATAATTTTTTTTGAAAATTTTTATACATGGTTGTCACTTGGACCTAGATATTCCACCGTGAAGAAACAAAATCTCTAAATTATAAGTGAATGACCCACATTATTTCATAACAGAAAGGAAACAATCCTTTTTGTAGTCTATCAGTCTAGTTAAGTAGTAAGAGGTTGTGATCAAAACCTACTCTTGGAAGAGCATCAACTTTAATGTTTCCAATGATATTCTAGTTAGAAGAGATGAGGAATCTATCAAGTATTACCTGAATAAGATGATCCCCAAGAATATATTTGACCAAGTGAAGGGTATCCAATTGAGATCAACTTCTATCAATCTAGAATATATCAAGTATTACCTAAATAAGATGATCCCCAAGAATATATTTATCCAAGTGAAGGGTATCTAAATAATCCATGATTCCACCCAAATTTTTAGAAGGATAGAGAGGAGTGTTAAAATATCCCACCATGATCTAATGTATAGATTGATAAGAAAATTTTTATATTCCAATAGCTCATTTCTAGCTAATTTAGAATTAAGAGCATAAATGTTGGAAAGGATCCATTTCTTATTGGGGAGTATAGCTTCATTGACAAGCTATTTCTAGACTAATTGATACAAAAAACATCAAGATTTATATGGTTCCACATGGTAACAATCTTGCTAGATTTTTGAGATCTCCATTAATATAAAATCAGCATTAGGCTAGATTCCATTGGCACTAGCTTGGAAACTAAGTTTAGATATTTTTACTTCTTGGAGGAAAAGAATGTCAAGTTTATTTTCTAAAATGTAGTTTCTTTCCAAAAAAAAATTGAGGGCTATTAATTCCTCTTATGTTCTAGGATAGGACTCTCATTTATGAGTTTTCTTAGAGGGAACCTACAAGGTTCTCTATATCCCATAAGAAATTTATTTTGCTACCTCTCTTTGTCTTGTCTCCCTATGACTAGGTCTTCCAACCTTGCCATCCATTCCCATTGTTGGAGTATAGGATCACTGAGAGGGAGGGGTGAATCAGTGGTCTAATGAGAAATAAAATTTCAAAACTTAACTCACTTGTATTATGCAAAGAGACCCATTGAAAACATTTCAAAAATTATAGGTATTGAATGTTGAGGGAGTCACAATGATATGTAAATCGAAACATAATACTTGAAAAAAGATGAACAATTAAGCATAATATACCAAACTACCAAGAGGAGACATAACAAAAGTTTTATGAGTGGAAAACCCTAAAGGGTGAAAAACCACTCTGAAAATAAAGTTTATTAAGCCTCACTGGTTACATTCTAGATGCCTCACTAGAAAATCCTAACTAGCTACATTCTATGCCTCACTAGCAAAGCCTCACTGGCTACATTATATGCCTCACTAGAAAACATACACCACTTCCATTAATGTCAAAAGAAATAAACAAAAATTCAGAGGGTTACTATGTTTCCAAACAATCCACTTCTCAATCTCTACATCAGCAAAAATCCATCTCCCTTATTCACATACAAACACTCAACATGAGACCCTTCTTGTATACATAGATAACCACATCATTACAAGACTCCCCTTCAACAAACACCATGAAAAAATAGATACAAACAATGAACAATGACCTTTGCACACACCTTGACCGTTACATTCTTTGGATGATAAAAAACATAGCACAAAATGTCTCTTACACAATCATGTTAAACATAGACATTTGGACATTCTCTACACACTCCTTAATTTCAAACCAAACTACATATACATGTGATCTCAATTAAATTACATTAATCTATGCAAAGATACATGGATCATGTCAAACAAAGCCTTGTAACCCTTTTATAAACTATTAATCAAACTCCCTCTATGTGTATATTCTTTGCAAAAACAAGGTTTCATAGTTTTCAACATACTCTCACAAAACTCAAACCATTAGAATTCATAAACCATTGGTAATCATTAGTGATAAGGTTCTAATCATACTTAACTAAGCAAAGAATAATAGACTTTATGTTCAAGTCTCCTTTTTTGTATTTTATCTTAACAAATCATGGTATCCTTAACTTCAAAACTCTCTCATAGTGCTCAGTCCTCCATCAACATTGAAACCCACTCAATCCACTCGCTTCATTCTTTAATCCATCATTGTCCCAATTCAGTTGTAAAACTGTATGTAACTGAAAAAAAACCTAATGACATTTGAATGCTTGTCAATGTTGAAACCTCAGGAAGTGACCGTTTAGATATTTAAATGAGAACCTTTGATTTACACAACTTGCCAGTCTATCAAATGAATGATAAAATTTGATTTACACAACCCGCCAATCTATCAAATGAATGATAACCTTTGATTTTTCTTTGAGCGATAGTATTTAGATTTTTGACCTATCTAGTAGGTTAACCTAAAAGGAGGGACCAGTTGACAATAATATTAAAACCCTCAAATAAAAATTCAAGTTCCTTTCTACCATTCATAGCAGGTCAACTCACAAATATAACATAAAAATAGCACATGAACCATGAACACCATTACTGAAGCAACACTTCAATCACCATAAAACAACTTTGTGAAATAGCTCTATGACAAGAAACTTTGTGATAGCTACCAATAAACATCATGATGAATGAACATCATACCATCATGTATCACCATGATCTTTGACATCACCAAAAAAACATGAACCTCTTAGAGATAAAATCAAGTCTTTGACATCAATGACAAATAATGCCAACACCCACATCCATAGAATTCTTAACAAAAATGTTTCCTTTTCTATATGGTGTGATCCACCCTTGTTAGGAGAAGAGGTGGATTGACTATAGTTGATATTGTTCCTTCCCTTTGTCAATTTAGAGGAGTTTTGGATCAACTTGGAAGGTGGAAAATTATCCCATATCAAACCTTATAACTCACCTAACTCATTGTTAACCTTCTCCAAAGCCTTATTTGACTGCATAGTCCCCTCACTAACTCCCAAGGATTTTGAAAAATTCTCTAAAGGGGAAATAAATTCATTTTAATTAGTAGTATCTCTATTAAAATTATCTAGAATAATAGAGTTTTAGAGATTATCCAGCTTGGGAATTTATGCCTATGGTGATATAAACTCCTCTCCTTATCACTAAAGGACTTGATTGGATGGATGTTTGGCTATTATTTGGGAGACTAGAGAAATTTCCCCTCTTCCCTTTCCTCTACTACCTATCTATCCAAATTTTAACAACGTGCCTCGTTTAATTATTTATTTGAGCAACATTTGGTTTTCTACAAAGATGAGTCCATGGCATGCATTGCCAAATTCTCATGAGGGGATTTCAACCTTGATTCCCATTGGGAGAAGAGATAATATTGATGAGGCTTTCTCTAAAAGGGTAATCATTTGAAGATTCTACCACCCCTTTCAATTTATCTTCAAGATCCTTAGTCTTTGGGATATTTTCCTTGGGGTTGGATATTGAGAAACCAAGTGGCTCAATTTTGAGTAGTTTTGAAAAAAAACTAGTTTTCATATAAAATGGGTTGATTCAATTTCCTAGACTTAGACTCCAAAATGATCAAAGTAGGAATAAATTTCAAAACATCTACCTAGCATAGAACCTGGAAAAAAACTAACTTGGATTTATCCTTCGTAAATTTGCCCATAATGATGAATTGACCAAAGTAGTTAGTGATCCAAAGAATATATCTTCATCCTATAATTTTAGAGGGAGGCCAAGGATCCTAACCCACATAGGAGTTGATTTGATCAAGTTCACTTTGGGATCAAAACCATGTTTCCATCTGTAGACAAAGAGTTTATTCTCCCCATGAATTCAAGGCCCTTAAGCAAGAACTATAAGGTCTTCTCATAGATTAAATTTGAAAAGGAACATTCCACTTGAATTGGAATAACAAGGGAACCCTTGGGTTTCCAATTATCAACAACCCATCTCCTGACAAGATCAATATTAGGATGAAAAGAGAATTTTTTCCTACCAACATGTTTTCAATGGAGGAGATGATCATATTAATCATTGAGTTAGGTAACTTTATGGTTGTGCCTTCATCCAACTCAAAAACTATAGAATAATGACCCCATTTCTAGGCACACGGACCTTCCTGTCTCTTCCCATGAGGAGATCCTTTCAATGTTTGGGACCTCATGCCAAAGTACAGTTTGAGGCAACAAATGCACTAATCGAAACCATCCCTTTAGTGATTTGTAGGGGAGGGGGGGGCACAAAGGACCTCCCCACATTGTTCAACTCCATTCGCACCAAAAAAAAAGAAATTAAAAAGTTGATCAAAGTAGGCCAAAGAACTAAGCAAAAAATATTATGCAATGTTTATTGTAATTAAATGTTAAATTTAAATATTTATAAGTTTTTTTAAAATATATATATATATATATTTTTTAATAAATTATTTAATATAAATTAGTATTTATAAATTAGCTTTTAAAATTTTAAGATAAATATTTTATTTCTTTCTTAAAGTATTTATATTTCTTAAATCTGTGCAATTTTATTTTATAAATGTAATTAGTTGTTAGATTTATATTCTTGTTAATTGATTAGTGTTGCTTTAAAACTTTTAAATTTTACATGTAATTCTAAATTAAGTATTTTACTTTTAATAGCTTTTTAAGTCTTACTCTTATTTTAAAAAATTTGAATTTAGAATGTTTATTTTCATGTTATAAGTTGAAAATGTAAGTTTGATTTATTTTATTATGTAAAAGTAATTAGCAATGTTAATTTTTATATTTTATAGTTAGTAAACACTAAGTAAAATTGAAAACTGAAACTATTTGTAGTGTTCAGTATTAACAATGCCTTTGATTCACATTTATAGGTATTGTCATCCCGCTTTGAACTACTACATATATTGTCTAACATAGTTGCAATAACTACACATGTGGCATCATCCCTATAAATTTTCAATGAGTAATAAGAAATCATATTGATAATAAATCTAAGGAATGAAAAATATTTCTCAGATAACTATATTAATCTAACATTAAAAGAAAAATATAAATAAATTAAATATTAATTTTTTATTTTTATCAAAATAGAAAATTCAAGGAAAATGTGTTTGATAGTTTACTCTATTCATATATATTAAATTTTAAGGAAGACATGATTTAATTAGATGCATCATTTAATAAATAAACCTTAGTCAAAGTGACTAAGTACTCAATTAGGAATAGAATTAGAATTTATTAGTAAACAAGTCTTATACATTATGAATAAGTAGTTAATGTATTTATGCTTCCATTTATGGGTAGTAGTTGTAGAGTAATTATCTAGGTAAAAAAGGGTTGCATACCCATGTTCAAAAGTTCACATCAAATTTAGATTAGAATATATATATATATATATATATATATATATATATTACACTTTTCTCCTATTTGGAAGCAGGTATGTAGATAGTCTAGGTAATGAAGGTGGTTCCTAGTATGTAGGTTTTTGGGGCGGGGTTGTGGAAAATTTCCAAGGATTAGATATGTCAACATATGCTTAGCAATTAAGTAACCTAAGTATCTAACTTGAATAAATTACTCAAGAAAACAATTAATTAAAAGATTAAAACAAATTCATTATATACTTAGAAGAATCCTAAATGGATTTTCTTCACTCCAAAAGGATTTAGGCCAAATTATAAGGTGGGACTCAAGATTATTTATTTTATATACTCTTGAATTAGTGACCTTAATGCACTTTTTATTAAGTGTAGTCTTCAATGAATGACTCAATATCGAAGTAGTTTTGATGAGTTTAGGTCTTCGGCTAGAGAATTTCCTATCCTGTTTGGATAAATAATTTTTTTTATGGATGGATGTCAATATGGAAAAATGATTGCTTGAGTATACATCTAAATGAACACATAATAATTTAATAAATAATTAAAATTTATAACAAAAAAATGTTTAATTTTTTTAGTACAACTTGAAGGTTGTTACACATATTGGTTTGATTTGGTTATTGGCTACTATACCATAGATTCCCATCATCCCATCAACCCTTTCCCTTAACTTATTTTATACAAGTATCAAGGATTTTTATTTTTTTATTTTATGCCTCATCTATTAATCCCTAATGGCACCATATCCTTTTTTTCCTAAGGATGATGGTGCATGTTCTATGGATACATTATTTCAATGTGAATATGACTTTTCACTTATCATAGAGATTTTTATTTCCTTTCCTTCTATTTTGGATTCCCTTACTTCACTTATCCATGAGATTCAAGTTGATTATACTTCACCCATGTCTAATGTTGGTTAATATGGTGTGCTTGACATTGACTATGGTATGACTATTCATTACCTTAATGTTGAATATACTTTCATTACTAGTGATAGTGATTTTCCCTTGAATAGATTCCCTTTTTTTTATGTTAAATCTAATAAGAAAGACCAATATTCTTACATTAACGACATGTATTATGTTTTTCATATTTACATGATATTTCTTTTGTTAATGATGATCACACTTTTCAAGCAACTTGTGAGGATCCCTTAGATTGTATATGCTTCATTGTTTCATGATAGCATAGTTTATTCTTTCTCTAATACAAATATTATTAGAGAATCAATGTTTAATAGATTTAATGCTAATGAGGACATTATTGTAAATGTTAAATAAATTCTATCTTCACATAATGAGCATATATATGACGATATTTTCTACTAGGCACATTTGAAAATTCATTAATTGATAACACAATGGAATGATTTATTAAATGTCATGCTTATTTAGATCTATTTGTTATTTATCATGTACTTACATAGATCACTTTACTTCTTTCCCTAGAATTTTCTTGCTTAATATTTCCACTTTTTCAACCTCTAGTGACCCTTATAAGTCAATATAGATACAGCCATGTTGTAGACACCTAAAAATTTACCTTACCCAACCACACCTAATTTTAGCCTACCCTAAGCCATTAATTAAATAAATATCTATTATTTATTTAATTATTCCCATCCTTATCTAAATCGTTTAATTAAATATTGTCATTTATTTAATTATTATCCCCCATCATGATCTCATTAACTAAATAAATATTTTATTTATTTAATTAATTGTCCTTTATCCTCTATCTTTTTCCATCTAATCATATCCCTTCATCTTGTTCACATAGATCATAACTAAATTTATCTTCATGCAACACATTTCTCCTTCAAATGTCTAACTAACTCCTTGTATAGATTCATTGAACCTAGACACCTATCCAAAACTCAAATTATCTTTTCATCTTATCCACTTAAGGAGCCCACTCTAATGCCTAATTAACTTGGTGCCACTAGTATGCATTAAATCATCAACCAGGGAATCATAAAACTTTAGATAGTGTTAGAAAATTATATGCATTCATAGATTCTAAACATCCTACATCAATGGAGTATAGGAAAATAAACATATGCAAATACGGTAAAAGCTTAAAATCAAAATAAACTACTAATTCAAAAAACTAGGTAAAAGAATACAAGTAACTACCTTCTGCTATGGGTACCTAATACTTAAGAATGTAACTATTAACCCTTAAATTGTAGTGTCCTAACTTAACTAATCCTCTAGAGTATGAAACAAAACATTAACCTACATAATCTCATGCATTAATTGTAACACATTCATTCATAAGCATATAACTAAAAACTACAAAATTGAATTCACAATGCATCTAATCAAATAAATGAAATTAAAGTGATTCAGCAATACCTCAAGTGGCCCTTGCTTGAGTTGCCACTTCCACAAGATTTCTTCAAACACTCACTCAGCAAATTATAATATCAAATCAATTCTCTTTTATTGAATTCCAACACATAACTATTACACAAAATCTAGAACAAGAAATATATTGAAGCTATTTGTTCAATAACACACATTCTATATTCTCATAATATATTTATTACTACTAGTGTTACTATATATTGATTGTTCATGTAATTCAGGTTCAAAATGATGTTGAAGATTTCATAGGAAATTTTCCTTCTGCAGTGGTCATTTTTAAAGTTTCAATCAATGGTCATTGACTAAGAGTGAAAACCTTATCGCATCAAAAGTTGTCAATTGAACTACTCCATTTGGAAAGACATTTTGAATTTCATATGGACCAAGCCATCTTGTTTTCATTTTTCACCTATGATCTTTGCACCTAGAATCATAAAGTAGAGCCCAATCACCAGCATTGAATTTTTTTGTTTTGATAAACATCATGCCACCTCATCCTCTATTTCTACACAATCTCAGTATGGTGAATGGCTTCCGTGCATATCTCATCTAAAGCATTGATATTGTGCAACCTCTCCTTTTGTGCTTCTGATATATCCATCCCTAATTACATTGTTGTTCTGAGAGTTTTATATTCAAATTCAATTGGAAAGATTGTTTTCTTACCATACACCAATTCATATGGTGTGAAGCCTATTGTTGTTTTCCAAGTTGTCTTGTAAGCCCAAACTACTTCAGGTAACCTTGCTACCCAATCCTTTTTATGGAGTTATAATATTTTTATCAGATTATTTTATATTTCTTTGTTTGTAATCTTCACTTGTCCGTTGGCTTTAGGGTGGTAAGGAGTAGACTTCCTGTGTCTCACATAATATTCTTGCACTAATTTAGTGATCAAATCTGAAATAAATTGAGACCCTTGATCTGTCACTATTTCCCTAGGAACACCATATCTTGTAAAGATATCTTCATAGAGAAACTTAGCAACATTTACGTCCCTTGAAAATTGCAAGTCTTTGACCTCTATCCACTTTGTAAGGTAATCTGTATAGACCAACATGTATTCCTTGTTGTTTGATGTTGGAGATATAGGACCAATAAAATCTAGCCCCCACTTGTCAAATGGTGGTATGACTAGCTATGGTTGAAATGTCATTTCATCTATTTTAGTTAATCATCCCATCCTTTGACATCTATCAATCCTTCTTTTGTACTTGACTGTGATGTAGGAGCATCCAGTGGTGTAAGGGCAATCTTGCATCACCCAAAAATAGTTAAATTTCAAGTTTCTTAGTTTTTTAGATGTTTTTACATTTTTGGATACCCTTTTTGTCATAATAAAATTCCCAATTTACGGTTTTTATTTTTTGTTCCTGGGTTAAAAGATATTGCAGTTTTAGTTTCCCAGATTTGCACCTGAAAATCTTCCGAGTTAGATTTGAGACACTTAGAGCTCCCGGATCGGCCCCGAAACTTGCCAAAATTAGCGCAGTGAATTTCAAACACGTTTTTTACTTTGAGACCTTTCCAACGGTTCAAACGGTTCACGAATCGGAGTCCCGGATCAAAAGTTATGGCCCCGGGAAGTTGGCGCACTTTCTAGAAGATACAATTGCAAATGCTCTTTTGAAATTTGAACTTCATGTTGTAAATTTTCAGCGCCAAACCGCCTAAACTCAAATTTGAATGTTGTTCTGGCTCCAAACTAATGTGGAGCTCTATTTATGAGCGGGTTTCTAATTTTTGGGTAACTTTTTGGGGACAAGCTCGCATATTGCAAAAGGGTGATTTTGTAGCTTTCTGTAACTTGCATGTATTGTAGAACCTGGGGATTTGAGATCCTCTGCATGTAAGAAGCTCCATTTTCTGAATAATAAAATTATTCTCTTGTTTGTGGGTTATTTTCTAAGTCTTGGAAGCTCGCCCTCATGAAGTAGTATCAG